>CAJVRI010001526.1:1382500-1435000 GCA_911649635.1 Poeciliopsis gracilis | reverse complement strand
ATACACACACACGCACACACACACAAACACACCTGCATTCATAAAGACAGTTCAAAGTAACCATTCAACCTAAACACTGTTCAACAGAGGCCTTCCCTAAAAGAGCAGAAAAACAGGGTCAAAGGGTCAAGGGTCAAAGAGTGGAAGAAGGAAGGAGATAAAGAGAGCAGATGATGGTTATGAGACAGTGAAAACACAAGAAGGAATAGGGATAAAAGTGAATGAAAATATTGAAGATGTTTAGACTTCATGTGGGAAAAAGACAAGTTAGATGATGAAGTGAGAAGAGACTGGGACGGGGGTCAAATGTCAAATGGTTCCCACTGTGAGAGTCATTAAAAACATTTCCCCAGATTTCTTCTGTTTGGGTTTTTAAATCTTTCTGATCATCACTAAGACACACAGTCACTTCCAGATCCACGGAATCAAGACATTGTTTTGATAGTACCTGTCTGACAACATGAAGTAGGCTAAAATACCTCAGAAAGCAAAACCTCATGGCCGAACGTGAAGAGTCGATAAAAAAGCAAATCAGTGGCTTTGATCAGTTTGGAAAAGGATCAATTTCTAAGGCTTTGAGACTCTAGTAAACCACAACTGGAGAAAACATGAAAATGTGGTGAACCTTTGCAGAAGTGATTTGCCTCCCAAAGAGTGGATGAATAATATTCATCCAGGAGGTCAAAGAAATCCAGAACGGTAAATGAAATGTCTGCTGCCTGAGTCAGGACGAATGTTCATGATTTAGAAATCAAAAAGATCAAAAAGCATTTCCTTGTTCCTCAAGACGTTTAGGGGAAAATATTCTGTTTTCTGTGTTTGTGTTAGTGGTGTAGTCAAAGTCCAGACAGTGCTTTGCTCTTCTATCTGTTGTCTTTGTTGCATAATTTTTTCTATCTACTCCAGCTTCACAGTTCTGACCTTCAGCTGTTTTCTTTGCCACACAGATCAATAAAAACACAACTAAATTAAGCTGAGGGGCCTCCAAACTGCTCAGGCTAAACTATAAAGTGTTTTGACAGTTTTTCCTTCCTCTTTGGGAAACACAGCCTCACCAACACACAGAATCTGTCACGGCGTATCATTATCCCGTCACACAACAGGGTGCGAGTACGACCCGGGCTCCTGCAGGGTGTGAGATGGAGACAGACTGACAGGATTACAGACGGTGTGATGAACATGTTCTGACAGAATATTTTACCCAGGCTGGTCTTGCCACCAGTCAGGTGTTGATTTCCTCTTTCGAATAACCGTTTCTGCGGAGCGTATTCAATGCACGACCATGGTAGTATCTTCTCCAGCTGAGCCTTCTGCAAGATATTCTGAATGTAAATGATTTCGACCAGATGGAAAATACATGCTGTCTCTGTTTTTTTCTCTGTTTGAGGATAAATCCTGCAGCAGTTACTTTACCTCAGCATTGATTTATTTTCCCCAAGACTTTCACCATGATTGCAATATTAGTTAAATCATTTGATATGTAATTGGATCTGGAACTAGAATCCTGACAAAACTGATGACAACAGGAAAAACATCTGACACACAAACAGCCGAACAAGTTCTTATTGCCATCCATACCGTTGGTCGGTTTCTCACCAAACTTTCTCTTAATTGGCTGCAAGAATCATCAGTTTATTTGGTAGAATAAATATAATTCTGTTTGATCTGAATCCCAACAATCAGGTCCAGACGGTGAAACAGCCTCTCCTGGATAATTGACAGTCATTACATGGCGTCTCTCAATCGTTCATTTCTTACGGTTCAGTTCTGGATTTTTGACTTCGGAGCAGCCAGTGAACAGTCTCAAGTGCGCACTCACTGTGTTATTATTTCAACAGCTCTTTATAAAACAGCTGCTTAGCTGAGATAAGTTGGATCTGGTGGTGCTGCTTCGACCTCCGCATTAACACATGTTGCACAAAAACTCTGTCTAGACGAGCAATAAGTGCTTCCACTTTGTGCAGCAGACTGCTCTGTCAATCTAGGTTCAGTCTGTCTTTGTAATTAACTTTCCCTGCCAGCCACTGTAACTTCACACACACACTTGTTCCTCTCCTGAGACAGAGGCTGGAGAAGATAATGGAGGACGGAGGATCCCAAATTAAAGCTGAAACCCGATGCACACAAACTCGCACACATGCTCATTGATTTGGTCTGAGTCACACTGATAGCACTTAGCTTAGCGCGACCCTCCAGGCCGAGGCGGCTCTGGCTAACAGGCTCAGGTGTGACGGGCAGGAGGGAACACGGAGGAGCAGAGGTCCATCAGGTTTGTGTCACGCATTTAAACACTGAGCAGTTTGGAAGGTTATCAGAAATGTTGATCAATTCAACAGGAGTTGGTTCGTTCCTGCTGTAAAAGCACATTCTCCTCGTATTTTCATTTTCTTCTGGTATCATTGACTCTTGTGTTGGCCTTGCTCACCCGTCACCTGAACCTTGTTGTGCTGTTATGATTTAAAGGTGAGGTGTTATGTAAAATAGCCTGCGTCTCAGTTCCTCCAGACTAGCGGCTGCAGCAATTAGTAATCACCTCAGGAAACTGCTGAGTTCATCATAGGAGCTACTGTGACTTTTAACTTGCATTCCCTCATTCTCTGGTTTTTCCACTCTCTATCTCCTTTATCTCTCAAACCTCACAATCGTTCTAATATAATATTAGTGATTCTGTGTACTAGCTGGAGCGGTGAAGTATGAAAGATTAGGACGCATTGGGAGGAGCAGAGCTGCAGAAACCAACGACTATGAGCCGAGATGAAAAAAAAACCATTTGTGTGACATATAAACTGCAGATTTCTATTTCTTGTCTTGAACATATTTTGTTGTTTGATTTTCTGAATTATCTTGTAAATGAATGATGCACTGCAGATAAACTGAGTTGAATTTACTTCTTCCCATCTAATGACCGTTACTCTCAGTGTAGTGCTCTCATGTTGAAGTGTATTAAACAAATTATGTTTTATATGTAACAGATATAAGGAAGCATTTTGATTTAAATATGAGAATGCTTGTGTGTTTGCTGCTGCCATTGAGATCAACCCGATCGCCTTACCTTCACTCCTTTAATCAAAATCATTTCCTCCTGAATGAAGGTAAGCATCGTGTTCGGCTGGACGTCGCCGCTCTCTGGGAATGGTGGACCGAGCTACGGCCTTCTCCGTGGATCCGTCTGCAGAGGCTGCCTCCACGTCAGATATCTGATCTGTCATTTTGTGACAAATTACAGGCTCCTTTCAGACTGGATTAGTCTCTGTGGGGGACGCTGGGTCATTTCATTTCTGTTGTGGATGTTGATCCTGTCCAGATTGGCTCGGTCTGTGTTTTCCACCAACAACCAACATGATATTTCAGCCTCAAAAACACACTGTGTGAAACCAAACTGAAAATGGGGAGAGAAAAATCGAAACTCTGACTGTACTTGCTTGACTGGGTAACTGATGATAGAAATGCTGGCACAGATGAGTCAGCGAGCGACGCAGGCTTGTTCTTTGAGGAACAATACAATTTGTTTTTCTTCTAAAAAGCCAACATGCTGAGCTTTTAGTGATTTTTACATCGACATGGTTTGATTTTTTCTTGCTGAAGTTATTTCATTCGTCATGTCTGACAGAAGCCCATCACTTTAAGAGAGCTGGACATCGCTGAGGACAACGACTGAAAGTAGCGCAGCAGCTGAACAGAGCATCTCCAGCCGAGGCTCGGCTTGTTGCTGTGAGCGGCTGCAGCTGTGCTCCACCAGCAGCTGGATAACGTCTCACATTTGGCCTTGCAGAAAGAATAATCTGGGCTAAATGCAGCAGCTAAAGTGTCACATTACTTCTTCTGTCTGACTGAAACATTGTAGAGGTTTACCACCTTTAATTTGGTACAACATGACAACATGACTGTTGTTGGAGCAGAAGGAACGCAGAACATGGTGTGTTGGAACACGATGTGATGAAAAGCAAAAGTGGCTCGGAAATATAAAACATTTACATGGCATTTCATTTGAACAATTTTCTGGAACATAAATTTTAATCCTTCTGTGCTCCTCTGTGTTCTTGCTGCCATTATGAAAGCTGGTTTTAAGGTGGAGAGCATTTCTCTTGTTTTTTTGCCTTCATCAATCAGGGCGTTTTCACACCCGGTAATCAACTACTAGCTTTGATTGAGGACTAAATTTGGAACATTTGTTACATTTTCAGCTCGTTTTCACACCGTGAAAAGTTTTCACTGAGCGAAAAGATCCAAATCCTTTGAAAAATCACTTCACCTCCTCGCCTGTGGGGGCGCTGCACCAAAGACCACTGAAGCAAACAAAATAAAAGCCTCTGAAGAAGACACTGAACGCAACTTCCTTCTTCATGAAAAGTAAACAAAAATGGAGTGGCGTCAGATTTTAGCGGTTGTAGGATTTCTCTTAAAAAAACCACGATCCATTTCTCCCTATGGACTTGGGTGTTTATTTTGGTTGTATTTACCCAGAATGCCTTGCACTGTTGTCCTCTTCCTGCCTTTGGAGCGGTCTCCAGTCCACTTGGAGTTCACATATGCATTTGAACCGAACCAGAGTTCACTTTAACTGAACCCAGGCTGAGGTTTTTTTAGGCGGACCAGAGTTCATTTTTTGGTCACATCTGAGTTCAACCGTTCACATTTCCACAAACCAACCGAATTCTCCACACGCCTCTAGTGAATTCTGCTTTCAATAAATCAACTGGCGTCAAATCCAGCTACTTTCTACATAGGTGGAAACTTTGGTGACAACATGTGAAGCAAGTGCCAACCAGTCGGGCAATTCCAGCTCCTGACACACCACCAGGGGGCGTGAGTCTGAGTGAGATGGTTTCATACAAAATGATAAAGCATCAACCATGCTTTATCATTTTCACAAATAGGAAAATTCAACTTCAGTAGCCAAGGAGGGCAACACTAAGACAGTTTTAGGTCAAATATTGCAGCAGTAAACAAATTTACATGAAAGAATCACAACTTACATGAAGATAGCATCATAAAGGACCAATTTATACAGTTTATCTGCAAAAAATGGTTGACTTATTGCTGAGTTAAGCTTTAAAGTTTAGTCCAATTTAATGTCAGGAAGTGGGTTTTTTATACAGTATATTGATGTGCAACTGTTTGCATGTGTGTGTGTGTGTGTGTGTGTGTGTGCGGGGTTGGGGGGGGGTGTAAGAGAGCTGGCAAATGTGTGTGCACAAGAACACAGCCGAGCTGAGCTGCTGAGCTGCTGGGGCGGGTCTGCAAGGGCTTTTTCACTGCGCTGCTTTTAGAGATTCTCTTTCAGAGTTATTCATGTAAGACGGGAAACAGATCTGGAAGATTTCAAGCTAGAGATGATCACACGTCTCCCGCACTCTTCCAAAACTCTGAAATTATCTTTTAATTTAGCCAGAATGAAAAGCTGAGAATCAGAAACCAAGTTAACAGTCAGCTCACAGTTTGTGAAATAAGACATGTAAATATTATTCAGCACCACTAACACCTCAAGCTCAGAGCAGAACGTCACATTTTCAATTAAAAATCTCGACTGCATGGTGGCATTTGGGGTAACTGGATGAAAAAGTGACAAAAAGAGTAAAATATGAACAAATGAGCATTTAAGCAAATCAAAGCAAATTTATTTGTACGGACAATTCAAAAAGCTTTACAGAAAAATACAGAGTAAGATTTTAAAAACAGAGGCTAAAAACACAGGCATTAAATAAACGAGATAAAACAAATTAAATACAATGCAGTTAGCCGTTTATCAGATTTGCAAAACCTAAATGTCCTCTTTCATGTAATACTCTTCCACTCTTCAAACTGAGAAAAAAGTTTTGGAGAAGACAAGAACCCATGTGAGAGTTTATAAATGTTTTATGTGTTTGACCCAAAGATGCCTTGTGCAATCCTGCACCCGTTTTGTGCAAAGCGTCTGAGATTTTATCTGCTTCTCTGAGGAGATTCTACTAGATAAAGCATATAGAGGATTTCATCTGTCTGTTCTACAAAGCTGCGGTCGAAGTGGCTTAGAGTGAACTTTACACGTCATTGTGCTTTGTCCTGTACAGTAAAAGCAAATTAGAAATTGTGCATGTTCTTAATTGTATTTGTATATTGTTGCTGTTTTCCATGACGGCTGTGGGTGACGCTTTGCTGCTCTGATATTTTCACTCCCAGTGATTCCTGAATTGTTTTTTCTCAGTAATGAATCACTCCAGGCTCCCCTTAAACAATGACTCACAATTTTGACAAATTACAGATCAAAGGTAACATAAACGCTTATTTGAAGCGATGATAGTGCACACCTCTCGCTATCCAGAGTTATCTTGTTTAATCACTTTTCATTTTTCGCACCAGCTGCTGTATTTTATTTCATTTTTTCCGCCAGATTGTTGTGGATCTGACTGATAAGCTGCCTTTATCCCACTTATGGAATAAAGGCAGACTGAACATGTGCAGCTACATGTAGTGGCTTTTCTGTGTTAAGACTCTGTTAACCTGCACACCCAGCAATGTGTTGGGATGTTGCCACCAGGTGTAGCTGGCAGCATCTACCTGCTGCTGGGCCTGAATGCATGGCCAGCTGACACCCAGCGCTGCAGAAACCAAAGTCCAGCCATTAAACAAGGCTGCAAATAAAGATGGATTCGCCTGCTTTCATTGGACGCTGAAGAATTCAGGCAGGTTTGAAACTGAGATATTTAACATCCAGATGATCTGCAACATCGGTGGGTCCACAACTGCTTCTCATTCTAACACACTAGCTGCATTTCTAATTGTGCAATTTGACATTTTGAAAATAAATTTGCTTAACTGCATCCTTTGCCCTTAACAAAGTTTTCACATTAAACCCACAAAGTCCAATGTATTTTAATTAGATGTTATTAAAAATGAAATAAAAACTGAATTTTCCGTGTAGAAATCTGTTTTGGTTTTCTTTTATGTATTTCCTTGTTTGTTTATGTTCATATTTTCAGACTGGAAAAAAAGGCATTCACAGAAACTCTGCAACCAATCTGGCTAAACATTAAGGTGTTTCTACTGAATGGGAATGTATGGCTCAAGTCTTAATATAAAAGATTTTTGAAAACCATTTCTCCTTTTCCTTCCATTTCACAGTTAAATGTTAGTTTGTCTGTCACACAAAATTAGAATGAAACACCTACTTTTATTAATATTTGTAGGAAAGTCAAAATGAATATGAGGTCAAGAAAATATGAGCAGCACAGACAGACAGTAATATGCAAGTTTGTGCTTTTTGGTGTTGATTGCAATCATTGCATGTGGTGGTATAATTCTTAGTCATGCGTGGGTGTGTGTTTGTGCTTCCTCTTTTGCAAATATGGGCGAAGGTTTCACTTCCTCCTCGACCTGGCAACATCCTCACGCCTGTGGTGAAAGGCAAGAGAAGGAAACAGACGTCTTAACCAAATGTCAATTTCAACTTCTAAATTTATATTTTATTGTATTACTGACGTATCGACACGTGTCAATCTGTGTTGTGCTCATTAATAACTGAAGATGACTTCAAAAACATGAGAAACTGAAGCCGGCAGTGTGAAAGTTACCAGCCAGCAGTCACATGACAGGACTTTTCATTTCAACAAATCTTCTCAAACATCTGATGATACAGAGACTCTTTCATTTGGGTTTGTTTTCATCAAAAATTCCTCTTTCTTCTGCATGAAAAATTCAATTCGCCCCACTTGATGCTTTTATTTCTAATCTTGCACAAATCAGCAAATGTTTTCACAAAAATTGTTTTCTTGCTGCTCTTGATGAATCAGTTCATTTGTGCGTAAGAGACGAATTAAGCACAGCTGTGGAGATCAACCGGTCTCATCCAGTTTTGAGTCCCGACTCCCCCACCGCATCTAATCTGCCTGTCCAGGCTGCAGTCAGGTGGCAATTCCAACAGTGATCTTTAGACAAACCAGCTCAGATCCAATGAGACTTTCTTAACGCAACAGAGAGAACAAATTAGAAAAAGCAAACAGCATGGCCATAGATGTGTTGCCTTTTGGAGAGAAATCAGAACATGGGTGTGGAGGATGCAATTGAATCCTGATTGCATCTATTGGTCAATATCTCCTGCAAAAATTGACAATTTGCACACCCTCAGTGCAGCGTGTCAACATGCAGCTTTAGTGCCCCCCAGTGGTGCCTCAGAGAAAAACACAGGGCATTCGACAAGTAGCAGCTTCAGTCCAGTAAGACTGAACACAGAAATTGAAAAGTATTTTGCAGAAAAAGTGTGAAGTCTTCACAACTCTGGCACAGCTGCCAAATGATCACATTACCTTTGATTATTTTCAGTCCACTAGAGAACCCCATACTTTTTTTGTTGTTGCGCTTGAGGAGATATTCTGGCTGATCTTTCTAAACTATCCATATGCAAAGTAAAGGTCGCTTTTAGGAACAAAAATGTACTCGATAGCTGAAAGCACACCTGTGTCAGAGCAGATGTGTGCCACTAGATGTGACTCAGACTTATATCACGGATCAAAGGTCAATCTGATAAGAGTCTGGCTGAAATGAAAAGGGCCAGCCTGAACAGTCTGAGTCAGGCTGCATTAGAAAAACAGCTGCAAGTTACTTCAGCCAAATGCTTTCTATGTGACAAAGTTTCTGTTTCTTTCTGACCAAAACCTCTGCAGGCAGATTCAAGGACCTCACAGAAACCTCTCAGAAATGTGATTCATTAAAAACATTATGCAAGTGCAAGATTTTAGCAAAGTTATCTACACTTTCACATAAAGAAACTTGGCTTGAATCTGACTGCTAACTAACATTTGTGAACATAAACCATAACCTAACCTGACTTATCGTATGTAATATCAGCTGTTAAGACAAAAAAAAAAAAACCCTGATTGTTCTGTTTTAAAGACTGTTTGCTCTCGTCTTCCTCTTTATTTCTATCCGTGGTATGTGGTGCCCCCTGCTGTTTCAATATATTCCTGCACATCATTTTTCAACCTAAAAACTAAAGAAGGAACATATGCAATTCTTAATCTGTAATACTAAAGAGGTGTTTAGGAATTTAATATAGAAAAGCTGAGCAAGGCTTTGTAAGACATAAACAGCATCTTTCTGATCCAGAGAGAGACGCAACTTTTCTGCTGCAGACTCAGAGGCAGAAGGAAGCAACACTTCATGCTTCCATTACTCCTTTTATACCGTTAGGTGTTATAGTCACATGTCAGATTATCTTCCTGCAGCCAGTGCTCTTTTGGAAGTGATAATTGTTGTGCTTGTTGTAGATGTAAAGATCATTGTAATGTTGCAAAGCCAGGAATGAATATGAGGATCAGATGAAGTCTAAAAGTCTTTCTAAAGTTAAATTAAATCAGATTTTCACACAAGGCCTGTTGAAAATTGTGCATTTCTAGCATCTAGAAACAAGACATGACGAATTGATAGATTTTATATTTTACATTGTTCTACATTAGTATGCAATTATTTGTCAGAATCAACATTTATAAAATGTCTGTGAAACTAAAATGAAATAGACTTTGTATAAAAGCAATTCACATGTAATTTCATGAAGAAAGTGACAAGAAAAATCTAGACAAAACCTAACAGAGGATCTGAGAGTAGCTTCTCACCCCAAATAAATTAAGCTACAACAACACATGCTATTAGTATTCATGCTTTGATGCTTTCAAAGCTAAATTAATTCATGTCACTGCATGACTGTAAATGCTGATACTTGTCAATGTTGCTAATATCTTACCATCTGCCTCTTGAAAAGGATATCAGTGAGGTTTTATCTGTTTAAATCAAGATTATTATAGCATTCACTTTCAGATCTGACCTGATGTCAGACTGTGTTTCAGACTCTGTGGGATTATGAGCTCAACTGTGGAAACCGCTGCAACATCAAGGAGAGTTCGAACAGCAAGTGTCTGCAGCCAATTGTAAAACACTGTAGTGGCTGTGTCATGGTATGGGGTTGCATTCGATTATACCAGGACATGGATGGCGCTCCTTGATTGGCTGCTTTGTAAATGCCAGCCAATACCATGTCAAGCAGCGTTGTGCCATGATACTTCAGCTTCCCAAACTGCATTATCTTTTGAATATAAAGATATACTTTAAGAATAAAAATAAAATATGAATAGGCCATTTTTCTACACATATTTGGTGTAGCACAATGCACTGAAAATATAACTTAAAAAAAACAATAAGTAGAGATTGTTATTCAAACTCTGTTTAGATAACTTTTGAAAAGATAAATTGTGTCTGCAGTGCTTATGAGGGAAATACGGATCTAGAAATCAGGCTTGAAGTAGCTTTACTAAAGCAAACCCCGGGTCCCCCGCTTGGAAGGACGTATAGCTCGGCGCATGCGCTCTGCCGCCCGTGTCCACCAGGGCGGTGATCTCGCGCGCTCGCTCTCCGCGGGTGTCTCTCTCTCTTCTTCTCTCTCTCCTCTCTCTCTGGGAAAAACCCGAGCAGGAGGAGAGCAGCAGAAGGGGAGGAGGAGGAGGTTCTCCTTCTTCTTCCGATTCAGCGACTGAGTCAGACTATTTAAAAAAAAAAAAAAAAATAAAATAACCGCACCAAACCTGGCGGTGCGGGGCGGCTGAGGAAGAGAAAAAAAAAAAAAAAAAAAAAAAAACCTCACACGGATGTGTTTCCGAAAGCGCAGCGGATACCGCCCTCCGGACCTGATTAATGCCAAGATTGTGAGTATCTGCTCGGCTCGTGGATCGGGCTGGAACGCGGGGAGTGGGCAGGCAGAGTGGGAGCGTGGAAGGGGGCGCTGGTTCAGTTTAACCTGGCCGCTCTCAGGGCTCCGCGGCGGGGCTTCTCCTCGCTCGTCGCTGCGCGGTGGAAAGGGAAAGGTCGGTCTCCTTGATTCCTTCCCTCTCCTGTCCCCTACCCTCGTTCCCCCAACCCGCTACGTCCTTTCCTCCCTCTCTCACCTCCTCTCTTTCCGCAGCAGTTAGTCTGTGGGGTAAAGATGAAGTGAAAGAGGCGCAGAAGTCTCTCTCTTCGGCCTTTTCCGCCTCATTTAAACGCTTTTCTTAATGACACTTGACTCCAGGACTCCAGCGGAGGCGGTTCAGTCTCGCACCTCTTTTATTTCTGTATCATGCAACACGAGGAGCTCATTAGGAAAAACGGCACTTTGGTTCTCCATCAGTTTTATGACATCCTGTCACTTGTCATGTCTTGTCGATCGGTTTCTGAGAAACATTAGAAAACTATAGATCAACTTCTCTGCTTTAAAGTTACTGCCATGCACTCTAACTAAATTTGTGCACAAGTTTTCATTCATTTTAAGGAACTTTCTAAAGGTTTTGCATGTCAAAAAAGAGAAATGTCAATCGGTTGAGTTGATCGTTACGCCATAAAGTGAGTTTTTTTCTTGTCCTCAGGAGACATCAGTATGTGTTGTAGGTGACCGGCTCATAAAGGGACAGTGTGTCCACGTGTGGCTGCCACCTGGGTGCATTTGTTGCTTTTTGTCTCCATAACATCTTCCTGAAAAAGAATGCGCATCCGTTTTTTTCTGTTTACTTTCTCTGCAATGTTTCAGATCATCAAACAAAATGTGTCATTAGACAAATAATCTTAGTAAATAGGTTTTCCATGGATGATGTAAGAGGAGATCTGGCGCTATGTGAAAACATTTGAGGGTGTTTCCAAGTTGCAACATTTGTTACATTTTCAGTTGGTGTGGTTCACTTTCACACTGCACTGTGTCAAGTGAACCAACACCTTTACGAAAGCTGGTGCTGCACCAAGAACCACTGAGGGAAACTGAAGAACACACTGGGCACAGTGTCCTTCTGCAGGAACTGTCAATAAAGACTAATTTTAGCTTTTGTCTGCTTTCTCTTTCGTCTTTGGTAAAAGACCACAAGCCATTTCTCCTGCTAGCGCTACTTGCACGTTGATTTTGGTTGTATTTACCCAGAATGCCACACTCTGTGGTCCACTTCCTGCTTTTGGTGCCATCTCCAGTCTGTTTGGCGTTCACATATGAATTCACTTCAACTGAACCGAGACCTCGGTTCGTAGGCCGGCCAGAGTTTCCTTTTTTGGTCCATATCAGAATTCAGACGCGCATTCACAGCTCCCTAAAGGAACCAGACGTTCTGGACAGACAAACTAGGTTTGGATTAAAGTGAACTGACCAGTAACTTAACCAAATTTAGTTCAATTTCTCTAGCCACACCGACGTTTGGTTACTGCCAGACCTGAAGATTCAAGAATGAAAACCTTTCTGACAACATCAAAGGTCTCATAAAGCAACACATCATGCCTCAATCTAAAAATATTGAAGATAGAAACAAAGTGACTTTCTCACCATACAGTGGGTCCTACTACCAGTTTGGACTTGGTTAGACTTTAAAACTGTCTTTGACTCGGTCAACGAGTGAAATCGCCTCTCGCTAGTTTGCAGATGTATTTTCTACCCATGCATTCCCATTTCATACCTGTTTGAGCAAATATGAAGTGATCACAACATTTTTTAGTAGAGGAGATGAGAGTCTAACAGTAACTGTAGAGTAAAACATGCTGGTGCCCTTCCTGCCGTGGAGCTCCACTTCACCTTGAGGCTTTGGGAATGCAGTAAAAATGTAAGGCGCAACGAAAGCAGAATTACGTCCCGTTGGATTTGGACTGAGCGTTCAGACTACGCGCGTCCTTCTCCAACCTTTAAGAGCCGTTTTAGATGTCACTGCTCTACAGTTGGATTAATGGCTAAATTAGCTCTTCAGCTTTTCATTGACTTCTGCAGCGGCCTGGTCATAAACCCTTCATTTGATTCAGGTTTGCTGAGCCAGGGTAGCATCTGAAACATTCTCGACCCTGACTCTTGTTGACTGCAGTTGGCCAGCGTTAATGTAGAAAGAATTTTAATGGCCACTTCTTTTTTTCTTTTAGGGCTATGAACCAAAATTGCACTGAAAAGGCAGTAGAAGGACATCTAATGTTTTTATAACTACATACTAAACCACTGCACATCAGTTTGTTTATCTTTGTTGATTTTTAATTAAAAATTATGATAAAGTTGTACAAAAATGTTAACATCCTACACATAATTTTACTTATTAGTCGACTCTTGTCCAATATTTGCTTAAAGCGTTGCATTTAACAGTTTTCTTAAGAATTGAGATCTAATAACATTGAAATATCTCAACGTCGCCCCCTGCTGATAGATGTTGCTTTCACACTTCCTGAGGCAATGAGTAGAACAAAAGTTTCTATGCAAAGTTTTCAGGAGTGCAATAGACACTCATATCTCATAACAAGAGTTATGATGCGTTGTGTTTGCCTCTGATCTGGGAATGATGCAGTGACCGTAAATATGTTCCAGTTGGGAAAGTCAGCAGGACATGCAAGTTTTTGTACCAATTTATGAGCTACTATTAAACATTGCAACAGCATGTTCACTCATAGATGTTGTACTGGGCTGTATGTGTGTTGGATTTAAGTTCATACATAGTTTTTTCCTGTAACTATCACTACACTTAATTGCTGCTGCAGCCATATTGAATTTTTAGGTGAAGGTTGGCGAGAGCCTCCGTGGGTTAAATGCAGACGAGCACTGCAGATGCTGTGAGGTTTCCGTTTGCATTTTCAAATAGAAATGATAAACGTTGAACTGTGCAAATGCAATATAGTCCCCTCACTATTTGTAGTTCAGTATTAGTGAAAAATGTTGTACTTGCAGACTTTTTTCATGCAGCATATCTAAAATATTCAAAAAGAAACTTGGAAAACTCAAATAGATTGCTGCTTAGCGCACGATTGGCTTCTACTTGTTAAGCGCCTCATTTTCCTTGTTGCTGATTCAATCAGCAGAGATGAGGAAGAACGCAGAGTTTAGCTTTTATAGTAGAAAGTTTTCACTGCACATTAATGGATATTTAGGTTTGTTTGGTGTTTTACCTGTTAAATCAAGCAGTTCTGAACCTTTTTAAAAGGGTCTCAAGTATTTGCAGGTCTTATGTACTTGTTATCCACTGTAGTTGTATTCTCCGCGTTTACAATATTAATCTGTAGATATGCCACATGCAGTATCAGCGTCCTGCACCGTCTAAATATGTACAACGTTTCCTAAAGAAGTTATAGGACACGTTCTTTTTCTACTACAACGTTCGCTGGTTGCAACAGATCACAGGTCCGAACGTTGACCTGGTCTGTGAGTTTGTGTCTTTTCTTAGAGAAAACTAAACTACCAGGTTGCTGTTTTTGTGTTTGTGGCTAATTATGGGAACTTCAACATGCTTTAAAGCATGTTAATGCCCAAACTGACTTGGAATACCTCATCTCGAGGGATTTGGATTCTTGTTTTAAGGCTATTTATAACCATATAAGGTTAAAGCCTTTAATTGGTTCCTTCTCAACAGGAAGAGACAGAAAGCGGAAACGAATGTGTTGTGTTAAATATGTGTAATCTGAGCAAATAAATCAGATTTTACAGCTGATCTAATCGAAGACCATCAATGAAGTGATACTAGGTGTGTTTGGGTGAACAAGGCGATGAATTTTGGGTTAAAGAACAGAGGAAGACCTGACAGAGTGAGTTGGAAGTACCTCTCTTTCAGATTGCTGGGTCGGTGCAGGAGGAACTCCTGGCTATCAAATGTCAGCAGCCATGTCCCTTTATCCTCAGAAATCCGTGTTTCTCCGGCTCCTTCCTGTGGCGGAGTCAGATTACAAACACAGCCCAAAAGCTGTGAAGGAATTATTAAAACGTAAAATTAAATTTGTTTGAAAATGTAAAAGTTAGGGTTGTTAGTCACCTTGACTTTTTCAGAACAAAGTAGGTTGAATTTATTACTATTATTAAAGTACCTCTTTGTCATTGTGTGGTGCATATCTTCAGTGACTAAAGAAAGACTAGAAGTATTTTTCTTCTTGTTCTTGCCAGTTGGTTCACACTTCCTCTTCCTGGCTCTTTCTTCATTTTGTCTGTTACCTACTTCCTCTTTCTCAAGTTGGTCATCTCCTTCCCTCTTCATCTCTTTCTTGCATTCTTTTCCTGATTTGCAGTTCTTATTGGTCCTAATGTTTTTGTCTGCTTGTTAGTAGTAATGCACTAAACTGGTCAAAACTCTCAAACCAGCACTGACCTTGAACTCAATGGTAGATTTACAGCAGGGGTGTCAAACTCCAGACCTCCAGGGCCGACGTCCTGCAACTTTCCGATGTGCCTCTGCTGCACTACAGCTGAATAGAGTAATTAGGTCATTAGCAAAGCTCTGGAGATCTTATCTACACCAGGAGGAGGTAATTAAGCCATTTCATTCTAGTGTTTTGTACCTATGGTACATCTAAAAACTGCAGGACAGCAGCCTTTGAGGACGGGAGTTGGACTCCTGTGATCTACAGCAAGTCCAGTCCTCAAGAGCTTCCATCCTGCAACTTTAAGATGCATCTGTACTCCAACAGGCCGGGATCAGCTCTGCACAGACCTGCTAACGAGCCATTCATTTGATTCAGGTGTGTTGGAGCAGGGAAGCATCTGAAAGTTGCAAGTTGGTAGCTCTCAATATCTGCACTTGAGAACCTCTGATCTACAGGCTTCTTTCAGGTAGAATGTTTTTCTGCTTCTTTTAGTTCTTTCTAATGAGACATTTTTAAATTAAATCATTTACAAAAGTCCTTAATGTGCAGCAAGTGACCAAAATAAGAAGCAGCAGGTCTATAGGCAGAAGTTCCTAACAGTGAAGTTTTTAAAGACAAATGAAAGATTGGATACAGGAGGAGAAATTCTGTTTATGTTTATGTTAAAGATGCGTTTTATATCATGCTTCTGCTAAATTTGTGTTATTTGAAGACAGGAGAGATTCATATCTGCAGTCATCTGTCAGTGGCCAATCACTGGACTGAAAATGAATGAAGTGGTCAAAGTCGTTTGACACGTTTCAAACATCACTTTGAGAAAGTCTGACTCTTTGGAGGCAGAAAAAAAAAAAAGCTTCTCGTCATGCGATCGGTTGGCGCTCTCTGAGCAGCCAATCCAGGAGTGTCATTCATTTTCCTTCCAGCTGATTGGTTAGCCACAACAGCAGGAAGAAAAGCCCTGGATGTTGGTTTCCACTGTATTAATTGACTTTCTGCTATATTTGGTGCTCAAACTATTAATCTGGGCACTTGTGCACATATTTGGAGGGAGTCTGAAGTATTTGGTTGTGGTTCTGAACCTGGGATCCACTGTATCATTTTGAATTATTTTATTCACATTTATGCATGTTTCACAGAAAATTGGTCAACTCTTACTCGATTACAGTCTCATGATTGTTCTAAAACCTAAATGGCAATCAGCGAACTACATTTAGATTTCACTCCTGTTTGTTTTTAATCCCCAAATTTAGCTTCATATAATACAATATGCATTTGAGGCCCTTTTTTTTTTATAAAAGAAAAAAAAAGCAAAACGATAAATCCTTCAGTTTGTTGGGAACTTGGCATTTTTAATTCTTGCATTGGATCTTTGATAATTAACCTTTGACACTTAATGATGCTTAAAACGTACCTAGAAGTGGTAAATTTTTGTATATTTTTAAAATTTGTAGGGTGTAAATTTGAACATGAAACGACCATGACTGCTGCAGGATCAGTAATCTTAGTTCTCCCAAAGATTTCCTGCTTTTCTCTTTTCCACACCTGATGTTGGTCATTGTCTCCTTTAGTTTCTGTTCTGTACATCATTTTTAGTTGTTTAATCTTCTTTTCTTGCCTAAGCAGCAGTGAAGAAGAAAACCAGGTGAAACCACAGAGATCGCTCAGAGAAAAAGTTTTTAAAAAGTCCTGAATTTACCAGGAAGACATTAAAAAGACATTAAAATGTCTTGCAGTAAATCTCAGCTCATGAAATCTGCTTTGACAGCCTTTCTTTTTCTCCCTAAATAACTTCTTAGCATCATTAGCTTTCTGTATTCAAGCTAATTGGCTTGATGAGCAACAGCCTTGCTACTAATCTCTGTCTCATGGTTTCAATGTGGGATTTTAAAGCTGAACTATCTCTACTAGGAGATTTCTAAAAGCAGCTGTTTTCAAACTCCAGCTTTTAAACTGCTGTTAAGAAAAAAAACCTCCAATTCATGAAGACCAGAATGATTTTGGATCATGCATATTTGATGGACTCATTGTGTGTGATCACCATAAACTGTTTCATGATCACACATGTTTCTTTTTTCTTTGCCAAAATTTCTAATTTCTCAGTTTAGAAAAATAAAGCGGAACTTCATGTTAAAAATTCTTAAGTTGAAGATTTGCCCCAAACACATAATTCACTATGGATTATGGTTTTGATTCCTGGACCACTTGCTGCATGCCTTCCTTTCCTTTCTCTACCTACTGCTGATGAAGGCCACTAGTGACAAAATATTGTGCATCAGAACAAAATTCCTTAATGTCTGTCTCTTTTTAACAGAATAGTTAGAAATGTGCAAAGACACAAGAATCGCAAATGATCTTTATAAACACAGTTCCCACATTTTATTAGTAAAAAAAATATTTTCTTAGCAAAAGTGGGACGCACACACAATACCTGATGGATCCTTGACTCGGGAGAAAAGAAATGTCAAACTCAGAGGACGGGTTTGGGATATACAGGAGAGTCATGACTTTTTTTTTTTTTTTTTAATCAAAAGTTTTGCAAAACTTAAATGAAATCTGATGATTAATTGACCACATTTGAGTTGGGACACACATTCACTGTGGCCTTTTTCTTCCCTTTGTTTCTCTGTGTGTGTGTGTGTGTGTGTGTGTGTGTGTGTGTGTGTGTGTGTGTGTGTGTGTGTGTGGTGGACACCCATGTTCTTATCATTGGGGTTGTGGTGCATGTTGTGGCTGCTACATCTGTTGCTGTGTGTGTGTGTGTGTGTGTGTGTGTGTGTGCGCGCTCCTTCATGTGTGGAACTTTTTTTTTGTGGTCGTTTTTTATTTACTTGTACTATACATTTGCATCGTTTGCGCTTGTTTGGGAATTTTGCGCGAATGCGTGTCTGTGGACTCATTTGTGTGTGTGTGTGCGCGCTCACGCTTGTGTGTCTGGGTGTGTGTGTTTGTAAAGGAGAGGTCCGAGGAAGAAGGGGGGATGACATGCATGTGTCCAGCCTGCTAACATCCCTGACGACTCGCACGCTAACAGACTGCCCACCCTCACGGCATGGCGGAGGCACTGGTAAATCTACTTCACCTCTTCCTTTTCTTGCTCCTGTTTTCTTCAAATGAGTTGATTTAATGTGAAATCGCAATTAAATTCCAACAAAGAGGTTTGCATGTGTACTGTCAATACATTCTCCCTTTTTCTAACTGCTACTTTTTAAATGATATCACCACTAAGTTTTTCCATTGCAGTTTTACGAAACTTCTATTTCAATATGGCCGAAAATCAAATCATGCTTGTACAAAAACTAGTTGTTTTTTTTAACAGTTTTCATTAAGTAAATTTATTTTTATAAAATCAATTTGTGCAATTCTATAGTTAATAAAAATGCACCCACTGACACCACATTTGCAGGTGTCAGTGGGTGCATTGACACCTGCGCTCAGTGAAGTTGGGTGTATATGGCAAGCCATAAGTGCCTACAATAGTGTCAGCATGTATGCCATATTGTGCTGCTCTACCAGTGTAACAAATGTTAAATAAATCTAACTGCATCATCAGATATTAAGTAAAAGCTGTAGGTTTCTTGTAAAACGCCACCTAGTGTCTACATTGTGACAGCAGTTGGATCGCTGCTCAACATGACATTAAATTTGATGTGAATTTTAACTTCATGTTCATTTAGTAGGAAGTCACAGTGAGGCTGCAGATTCCACAGCTTGTTTGAATATTAGCTTGTAAAGCAACTTTTTACACAGTTTTAGCATATTTATAAAAATACTTGAGTCACTTGCAGTTTATTATTTTTGTCAGCTGAAAGGATGTTTATTTTCTTCACACAAAGTGTCAGTCAGTGATTTAGAGGAATATTTAAGTTTCATTTATCAGCTTTAAATGTCCAGACCTGCCAGCATCTTGAGCAATAAAGATGTGGACAATGGCGACGCCGTGTAAGACGATCAATCATTTGTAGTTTTGGAGGAGTTTACTGCTTCACGTGAAACCTAACACCCGGTCATATTTGTTGAAAAGCTTTCCAACAAGTTCCATGGATTCCAGAGTTTTCTTTAGCATGAAGATAAGGCAGGTAATAAATTATTCTGTGGTTGTGAAAGGAACCAACATTAACAAGTCTAGTCTAGAAGTTGAGATGGAGCTGGAATGTAAACGCTGACTTTTTTTTTTTTTACTGATTTGCTTTTATTGATGCAAACAAAGCTTGGCTCGGCCCACATGGTGCTGGCTGATGGGTTGTGTGAGGGTGTGCGTGGGTGTTTCTGTGGACACCCAGTCTGATTCATCAAGTTTCGTGAAGAAACCAAGAAGCCCTGTGTGTCACAACGCCTCTGTTTCCTGCCTTGGTGTCTTCATCCCTCCCCGTCTTTTCCTGTTGCTCCGGGCCGCCTCGCGTCTCTTCCTTCTCTGCTGGAGGGTGAGGCATGTCGTCGCACAGAATCAGCACCGGGGAAAGAGCAGACATCACAAAAAGAGACATCTGTTCGCTCTGTCATTCAGTAAACCCTCGCTGGTCCAGGCTTGAATCATCTCTCTGGTGAGCCGCTTTACCGCTGAAGTTTTTGACCTCGTAGTTCAGTTCATGTGCAGATGGATCGAAAATTGTGCCACCAGGATGCAATTAATTGTAGAACCTCTCACCTGGCTTTTTTATTTATCATTATTATGATATATTTTGAAATGATATCATTAATATTGAAATTGGACACCGTTCTCAGTTTCTGATTCATTAATCCTTGCAGCTTCGCATTTAAGGCTGACACGTTAAACATTTGAACATGTTCCATCAGATTCTCTCTGCTTGGTTCTACATTGTTCAGTCGAGTCACAGCTTTTCCAAGGGAGCTGAATTTTGTTTTTGTTTTTTAAAATAAAAAAACATCTCATGTTGTCCAGATAAACATCATGTGGTTTTAATGTTAAAGTCGATCGTTCCATCCAGGAAATAACCACCAGATTGTGAAACTTTAACTTCCTATGACCAAATGGCATCTGTTGATTCCGACAGCGACTGGTTTGAAAAGCTCCTTTTAAAACTGGACACTTTTTTAAATGTATATTTTACCAAAGGAGCCAAAGAGTTTGTTTTGGTCCGGCTTGTTGTTAGCAGAGGCCTGGAGGGACTGTGTGTATGTTGCCCCACATTAATGGACTACAAGTTTCTCACATGTGAGAAGCTGTATGTTAATTGTGTGCATTTAGTCCTTAAACAAACTTCTCCTTATAAGGGCTTGAATTGAATGTGGAGGGTGATTTGGTTTGTGGTGAAAAACATGAAGTGTGTCACCTCGATGCAGCGCTAAGCTGGATTTATGGAGCCACTTACTGCGCGTCTGCTTCACTGTGAGACTGTTGGAAAGTGGGAAAGCAAGGTGGTCTGTGGGACGTTTTCAGTGGAAAATGAAGTGCAGAAAAGCGTGTGTGTGTGTGTGTGTGTGTGTGTGTGTGTGTGCGTGTGCGTGTGCGTGTGTGTGTGTGTGTGTGTGTGTTTTAATGGGACATCAGCGGAGCTCTATCAGAGCCCAACATGTCAGGGCAGGAGGTTGGAGAAGTTCAGCTCCTTCAACTATTTGTTCCTGTTGGCTGCACTGCGTTTGGCTCCGACTCCCTGAAACCTGCGCTCTTCAGAAAAACAACAAACTGAGAAATTCTGACTGAACCAGAATAGAATGATCCTGTGCAGCAGCTATCAGATACTTTACATGGTTTTATGTCTGGAAAGCAGCCAGCCTCACTGGTTATTAGCAATCAGTTCATTCAAATAGCATAACAATAATGTTAAATGATCTGCACATGAAACAGAATTCATTACAAAATTAGATTTCTCAACATTTGTATGATTCAGGTTTTTCATAGCAGTAAATGTTTACATGCAATTTATTTTGAAAAGTCATAAGTTTGCTAAAAAAGTTCCCAACTGCAGCCTCAAAGCTGGCCAAGTCCTGGTGATGAAACCTTCAGTTCTCATCATATGCATTTAGTATTAATTGATTATGATTAATTACAGATTTTTGTTGAAAAATAAAATCTTCATAACTTGTTTTATGTTATGTAGGAGAATCCAGACAGCTTTTAGAAGTAGAACAGTTTAGAAAATCAAATGGAGACGAGATTATTGATCTTGCATCAGAAAGATGCAAGATTTTGGTTAAAATAAGAACTGCATGTAAATGGTTGTACTATTTTTAATATATTATTTGATGCACGGAGCCTAAATTTCATCCTATTCCAATATGGCTGCAGCAAAAAGTGCAACACCTTAACTTGGGATTCATTAAGTTAAAACTGAAGGTAAGAAATAAAATACTGATGTACTGAAACTCAGTGTTTTCTTCTAGCTTAGTTACAGTAGGTTTTATGCATAAAGGAATGAATTTTGATTTAATCAATTTCAGTTCTATTTTGTTTTTGTTTTTTTTTTTTACTTTACTGATAATTGCAAACGGTCACTTGCCTATTCGTGGTTCAGGATTTGTGTGTGGACAGATTAGTTTTGGAGCATATCAGAAATATGAGTGCAGCTTGAGGAGATGAAATACTTGATGGCAGAGCGATTGAATTTGGTGTTTGAACTGTTAAACTAAGCAGTTTGAAGCATTTCTGAGCTCAAGTATTAGTGGATGCCAGCTGTTTGTACTTCATTTTTAACAGGACATTAATAGAAAACTGTTGATTTTTGCTAACTTGACAGAAACATTTTCGCTTTGATTGAATGAGCAGAAACTTTCTTCAGCTATGAATGTATTTTTACTCCTAACATAGTGGGTAATAATTGTAGGAAACTTTCATCATGTTTTCCTCTCCTGCTTTTTCCAACATTTAAAAAAAAAAAACTCAGTCAAGGAAAAAAAAAATTTTCGATTTTGACTCCTATATTTGTCTTTTGATCTGCGATCGAGAGCCGTCACTCTGGACTGCTGGTGATCAGGTGGAGAGATTATAGACGCGTAATCTCTCAGATTAATACTGAAAATGAGCGCTTCATTACTTAAAGCCTGCTGTTAGCTGCAGCTGTGTGTGGAACGTGTGTGAGCTGGTGGACGGATGGACACGCTGGACCAAAAACAGGCTCCGGCTGTCCGTCTCGCGCTTCATCTGAATTTCATATTGCTCTATTGGCTTGGTATGCAAGCCCATCTGTGCTGCCAAAGCATGGAGGACAGGAGGTGTGCCAGTTCACCAACACTAAGGTGATTCATGTACAGGTTTTACTGTGTACGAGCTTATTGTTGTTTTCTAAACTAAATCAGATATTTTAGAAAATGGCTTTCCTATTAGTATAGGAGAGTAGACCACAACACACCCAACATTTAAATTAATTCAGGGGCTGAAAATATCTGGAAAAATGTCAGAAAAAGATGGAATTTGGACCAAAAGAATATGGGGGAAGCATCAGTTCATGTTCTAGGACAAAGGTTTTTCTGTCGTTATTCGCCTCGCAGTCAAAATAGTTCCCAATAGGATTCGACTGTGTGTCATTCGTAAACAAATGCGGAATGCCATCAAAAAAAAAAGAGACAAAATGAGGGTGCCCTCAGATTTTCCCATCAAGTCTATTTGTAGACACTATAAATGATGGTGTGCATCTCCTCCCTACATAACGCGCACAGAGCATCCGGAAAGTATTCGCAGCTTCACTTTTTCCACATTTTGTGGTGGTACAGCCTTATTCCAAGCTGCAGAGAATTAATCTCTTTTCTTAAAATTCTGCACACAAATGCCACATTATGATAATTTGGAAAAAATGTGTGTTTTGCACACAGTTGGGGAAAGATACAGAAATATTTCTGCTGCTCCAAAGATCCCGGTGAGCTCCATCGGAGGCCAACGATGGAGGAAACTCCAGTAGCAATAATTTAAAAATAAAACCAATTTTAAGTTTGATGAGATGCATTCAGTAAACTCCTGTGTTGGTTGGTAATGGATCACTCAGATTTCATTGCTTTCCTTAGATTTGCTCTATTAGAGATTAACTAATCTTTCACTGTTCTTTTGTTTACATTAAACTTTGGATGAACCTGAAATGCTTGTTTGCTAAATGATGCCTCTACTGGTAATTTTACTCCTTTGCCACTGCAACCAAAAACACTTTTGTTGTTCTTATGCCCGACTTATTCCAGATATAAACAGTTTTTTCGTCGCTCATATCGGTATAAGTCAGTTCATTCCTGCAGCAGGACGTTTCACCACTTTTCATCACACTTCACTTTTTAAAGCAAGACTGCTCACAAGACACGGGTCTTCGTCTCTTCACTTATAGGTGTTCTGTGCCTTTAATTAAGTCGTTATCTGTCCTTTTAGTTACCTCTTGGTGCACATACGTAAATTATCTCCATCTAATTTAAATGTCATCTAGTTTAATCAGCTTAACACGCCAATCCACATCCCTTTAAATGCACTCGCTCTGAAAAACCTCATGCAGTAAAAGGGGAAGTGATGCTTCTGATTACACTGGATTTTGTTTTCTTTCTTTTTTTTTTATCTCTTGGTTTTTGTTCATCAGATGTTTTTCACCCTTATATCATCTTTCTGGCATTTAAAACCTTATAATCAGTGTTTCTCCAATCACTTTCCAAGAGATAAATGTACCTAGGTTTTGTACAGTCCTGCCCTCATTCTGCTTCACTCGCTGACAAAAACACACAGAGGCAGCAACATGATATCTGTGTTACATAAGATGGGGTGGGTGATAAGTGAAGGTAAGGGAGTGTCCTATCTTTCCTCTGACATATCAGGTAAACTGCGTGTGTGTGTGTGTGTGTGTGTGTGTGTCTGTGTGTGTGTGTGTGTACATAAACATGACTGATTATGTTTGACTTTTACGCCTGCCTGTGTGTGTTTCTGCAGAGAGTAAACTCACACAGACTCTGCGTTGGTCGTCTTCTTTTAAACAGAAACTAAAAAACAAAGCTCTCACCTGTGTTGTGATCGTTGGACGGTACTTTCTTCCCCGTCTTTATTTGTCTTCACAAACCTTTCCTTGTCTACTTGTAGAACAAATGAATCCAGGTGGGCTGAAGTGAAAGTTACTCCTTCACATTTTGTAGACTTTGTGCTCTGATGTTGCTTTTGCCTACATGCTGCAGTTGGAAGTCTTCAACTGAACAAACCTGCCGTCATTAAACATGTGGTTTTCAGGCGATAGAAGACTGATTTTGTAATTATCTTTATGTGTCTGAAGGTTCAGGAATGATCTCTAGTTTCTAGCTGTTATAGCTGAAACTCTATGCTGACTCTGGTTTGCTCCTGCTTGGTTTTTTTACTGGTTGTAATCTGGGCTAGCAGGAGTATGGAGATACTCAGAGGGGCCCCAGGATTGAACCTTGTGGTACCCCACATGAGATTTCTCTTGGCTCCATTGAAATTTGCATATTGACTTGAAGAAATCAGCGCATCACCTCACGCTTAACAGTTTTAAATGCTGCACAGAAGCCCAAAAGTACCAACACTAACAACCCTTCCATAGAATCATATGGAAGGGTTGTTTGATACAAACAAACCTGAAATACAATTGATTTAATGTTCAAACGGTGGGAAAAAAATGCTGCAGGTCTTTACATGCATGTGTGAACATCTGGTTTCAACTGCACATGTCGATGTGAAATAACCTCAGATATGGGTTTCAGGAAACCCTACTAGTCTAAACCAGCCAACACTTCCTGCCTGCCCACACGTCCTCTCCATTAAATGCTGCACTTCTGGCCTTATTTTTAATGTCATTATTTCTAGAGGGGTAACGATGCCTAAAACTCACAAGACAAAACGAGCCACAATATTCAGTTCAGGAGAGATGAGGCAGGATTTTAATTTTACTTTAATGAAAACTGTTCTGATCAAATTCATACTCCATAAAAGCCTTTATTCTGCTTATATAGAAACTGATCAAACCTTTTTATCTCTTCAGATGTGTGAGTGCTTGCGTTGTGTAGTCAGCAGTACAACATTTACCTGTTGCTATTGACAGAGTGCGCTGTTATTGTTGCTCAGCGTAACCCCAGACGTTTATCATTGTTTTTCTGCTTGTGTTGAAATCCAAAATTCTGCCAAAAGAATGATTTAAGAACATTTGTAGCACCTTCAACTACAACTTCATCAGGAAAAGCCACTAAAGATCTCGATGGCAGCCACTTCAAAGAGAAAAGTTTGAAGATTTAACAGTTTGATATCTTGTTGCCACTAATTTCATGTGAAGGAGTTTCATTTCGCTGCCAGAGGCTTAGAAACTTGAAAGGTGACAACATCCCGACCAGACCGGCGGTTCTTGGGAACTTCCTGCACTTCCTTTGATATATTATCTCACTATTAGTCACTTGTAACTAATGTTGATGTTTTTCTTTATTTAACCTATGATGTCTGAAACCTTTTGGAAATATCACGTATGTTTTCACAGCAATTCACTGCAGCAGCTGCTGCTGCTGGTTCTGGTTCTGGTTCATCTTCTGCAAAGAGAACAGAATCTGCTGATAAGAACAAGAATGACAGAAGTAAAAATCAGACAGTTGCTTTGTCCTCATCTAATATGTGTAGTAAGTGGCAAAGGATGCACATTTATGTCCTTAAAAGTCCTGCAGTTTAACCGGAGAGAAATTTTATCCTGTTGTGAACAAATATTTAAAATCTGAACAAATGAAGTGAGTCCATATTCCAAAGTCCATCCATATGCATTAGGATCTGTGTGTTTGTGTGATCACAGCTCAATCACATGATGCATCACACTGCCGAGTCTGTTTCCATACCCACTCTCTTTCACTTCCTCTGTGTAACATCATGTTGCTCTTTCTCCCATTTGTTTCTCCAGTCCTGTTTGTAAAATCTCCTGTTTTTCTTCTTCCTCTTTTAGACTCCGGTGCCGTTGCCAACATCTTTATCTGTCTGTGTTGGCCTCACTCTTTACTCACCAGTCCTCACTTATCACTGGATCTTTCCCCTTCCAGTCACTGGTGCTCGAGTTGAAAATGAGGGAAACAAACATAAAACTGCTGCTATTCATAATTTAGTGCTGTTTTGGTTTAAACCTAAAGTTATTGTAGATTAGCCCCTTTGTGTCGTTTCTGAACTTTTAAAGGAGGTTAAATTGGAACGAAATGCCCTGAAGTCATTCAGTTATAATTCCGATCTTTAGGCTTCCTCGGCTCACAGTTTATTATATTTATTGCATCTATTTATGTCTTGTTCTGAATCATCTTTGGGCATTGTATTGCACGTTCTGTGTTTTTAAATTTTCACTTGCCTCCTGTTGTTTTGTCTCCAAAGCAAGGCTTTCTAAAGTTTTCTTTAGCTTCTGGGCAGGGATCCCTTTTGCAGACCCACAGATAATGGTACAAACTGTAAAGAAACTTTTAGAACGTTTTTACTCATGATTCATAATTATGCATTACATTTAGCATCCTGCCACTTCATGTCTTCTGCCCTCATTTGGGCATGAGTTGGTCAGTTTTGCAGCAGTGTCCTCCACTGACGGCTGGACGGATCTGTTGGTCTTTACTGTCCGTTTCTGTTGTAAAAGTGGCTCATACAGCCGTCCCGTACGGCACCGGTCCTGGGCTTCCTTCAGTTGTCGGCCAATGGGACAACAGTACGGTCTGGTTAAGGCGGAGCTACTGGCGTCACACAACACAGTCCATTGATGTGGGGACAGGAAAATATAACCGTTTGCCACAATCACAAGACTTGCTAGTCACATTTGTCATCGCACTAGCATGACGCAGCATTTAGATGTAGCTCTACTGGATGTGGAAACGCTCTCCTGAATACTCCTTCAGCTCTGCTGAGTGGAAATTAGTTAAATTAAATAGAACCGGCCTGACAGATCTCCCCAATCTGAAGAAATTCAAGAACAGAAAAGAAACGATTCTAGTTATTGCAAAAAAAGGAAAAGAAGCTTTTTGCAAGCATATGAGCATGACCTGCGAGAAAAGCCATGCTTCGCTCCATCATTCACCAGATTGTCATGGGGGTTTCCCAGCTCAGACAAGAAATGTACACCCTCCCTTTGTGCAGGACACAAACTGTCCTGCACAAAGGGAAACTGAAACTGTGGCCTCCAACTCTCATCCCGACTCATTTACAGAGATCAGGGCTTGATCAGAATCCTCTCATCTGCAAACAAACGAGCCGAAGAAAATAAAGTGGAGGTTTCCTGATGAGACTCTGCTGTTCACATCCCCCCCCAGAGACCCTGACCATGAAACCACAAGTAGTCACCGATGTGCCATTTCATGGCAGGATGATTAACTGACAGGAAAGAATAAGAAACACCGATTTATGTTGCACTTTGTAACTTTATACAGTTTTTTCCACAGATTCAGCAAAGATGCCGATGTTGCAGTTGTGTCTAAATGACGACTAATGGCTTCGCAGACGTTTCACTCTCTATTCAGATTTTGACTTTTAAGGCTGTAGTTTGAGCTTTAGCTTCTTTTGGTTTCTGTTGCTTCTTCGTTATGCACGGCGAACCTCCTCTTACAATCCTCATCACAAAACACAAATGGTTTTTATTTCTAGGTCTGATGTGATCAGTGATCTCCAGTTGTCTGATTTTAAAAACGTAAAGTGAAATTTTCCGACAATTTGTTTTAAAAATACAATTAAACAAGTTTTAGTTCATGTTTAGATTTTAGTCGGCTCAAAGCTGAAGTGTTGCTACTGTAACGGAAGCGAGCGTTTCATTGGGCGTCCGTCTCTGTGCAGTACACAGGTCCGATTCCAGCCGAGCAGGAGGGCGGTGAGCCGGCCATGGGGGGAGGGCGCAGCGAGACCTCAGCTCTGAGCGGGGCAGGAGAGGCCCGGGGTTTGACCTCTACCCAGAATTCCCAGCGGCCCAATGCCTGCTGTTTCTGCTGGTGCTGCTGCTGCAGCTGTTCATGGTAAGAAATGAGCTGGCACACACACACACACACACACACACATGCAATAACCAACATGTGCTTCAGTCATAAAACACTGAGGTAGGAGAGGAAGCATGGATCCTGTTATCCCAGCTCTACAAGTCAGGAATGAAAACTGCTTCATCACTGGAGAAATGAGCTCATTAGCATGTCGGTAACTTTAGCAGGTTTTGTCAGCAGAATCAAGAATCTGCGCTTACAGGCTGCGTTGCAAAAGTTAACGAGAAACTTGGCTGCCAGACTTCAGAGAAACTGATTCAGAGGTTTAAATTCAGATGATCAGATTTTTATAATGCATTTGTTGCAAATGCAAAACAAAGAACTTGTGAACTTGCACATTTATTTTAAGAGGTGCACTGACTGTAGCTTTATAGTCCATTTCCTGTTTTGAACTTTCTAAGAACTAGAATTACCAGCATACAGGTTTATAGTTGCATGAAGGCGTAGCAGTAAAAAAGAAGAAATAAATCAACAATTATTCTCCGTTTGTCTCAAAGCAAGCCGATTCTTTAATGGAAAACCTTTTGCTGTTAAAATCTGTAAAATGAGGAGCAAACAGACCTCAAATATCCACCTATCCAAATGTCTAACACTTCAGCAAGCTGTTCAAAAACCTTCATCACTCTCTAACTGGTCTCCAAAATAAAACACAAACTTGCAAATTACTTCATAATAAAGGGTTTGTTTTGCTCAGTTTATGTATTTAACTGCGACATTATTCTCTACAGGTTTGGGTTACCTCTAACTTTAGAGGGAACCACTTTAAGTTGATTGTATCAGATGTGGCTTTGCTGGATTGTAACATGGTTGCAATAGCTGTCTAGAAAAAAGTGATGGTTTCATCTGGTCTTCATCTGCTTTCATCTCTACTGGCATTAGAAACGTACAGAAAGGAAGGCATGTTGACTGAAACGGTTATTTGGTGACATTAGCTATAAAGAGATGTTATCTGCAGGAGGTTGTGGTTGTTGGTTTGCTTTGCAGCATAAATGAACCCTAGTAGAAAGACGACTCATGTAAATTATAACCCATTTGTTTGAGATTGGGAAGTAGAGTACATTTGACATTTTGATTCATCAATATACAAGGTACCATGCAAACATAACTGACCCATTGTCTCATGTAGTTGTGCAGCAGGCAGAGCTCACTGCAGCAGCGTATTGAGCCACATGGATCGCAACACGAGCAGCGCTAACATTAGTATCCAAACTGGGCAAACAGTAGCACCAGCAGCTAGCTGAGATCATGCAAAAACATTATGAACTTTAACACTCACTGTTTATTTACTGAGCTGTCTGTTAGCCTCTGAGCTGAGCACTGAACTGGCACAGAGGCTGGAACAGCACAGGTTTCGTTTGAGTGGAAAGCGAACATTTTGTGGCTTTTCAGTCATAAACCAGTCCAGGATAAGCTCGACTTTCAGTCCTCTGCTTGCATGTTATTACATGTTTCTTAAGCCTCTTTCATAAAACCCTTCAAGGTAGATTTTCATAACTTTGTGAAATCACAGATGTGGCAAGTGAGTTGGAAGTTTTCAGGTATTTTCTCGACCAACAGCAGAGTCTTTACGCCGAGTTTGAAAAGAATGGCCCGGGGAGGCATCCTGACGCAGATTTTAGTGAAAAGAAAAGTCTGGCAAAAGTTTCTTTGCTTTAGTTCTGGTGCTATATAAACCTGGTGAGAATTAGCTTTCAGTAGCGAAGCAGAAATAATTTAGTTTTCATTTCCAGTGTGATCATTACAAAGAGGACATCTCGGTTGTTTCCTGTTGGCGTCTCTCCTGATCCTCCACGATGTGCTAGCTGTACATTTGGAAACCGCGCCTATTTAATTATAAAGACAAATAGTTGGTGAAAATTTGATCCAGCAGTCAGACAGTAGCCAGGCAGTGATTATGGCTCAGTAGTTCCCAAAGGTACACAAATTATTTATAGCTCACTCTCAATTACACACAGCCACACACAGTGAGAGAAAAGACACTTGTAACAACTGCTGTTAACATAACTGTGGCTGAAGCTGTCATTAAAAGGGATAATAGCAACATTGTTTGTGACTGTACATGTGTTTATAGTTCTACAAGCAATTACGTGTGTGTGTGTGTGTGTGTGTGTGTGTGTGTGTGTGTGTGTGTGTGTGTGTGTGTGTGTGTGTTTCCTGCCTGAAAGCCGTTTTATCATGTCAGTCTCACCGTCAGGAATGAAGAGGAGAGACGGAAGAGGAGGAGGAAGAGAATATCACAGGACACCAAGATAGAAACCAAACTTGAAACTTGGTGAGTGCATCACATATAAAACCTGATTTTTGTTCAACGCACTTTTTTTGTGTCTTTTTGTATGACACTGTGGAAAAGCATCAGTGGAGTTTTTGTAGTTTTGAAGAACAAAAAAATACAGAACTTCTCAGTTGTAGAAGTTAAAAAATCCCTGAGTTTCTGCTGCCTTGTAACTGTTGCCAACACATGACTTCCTGTATTACAGCCCTGATTCTGAATGAGCATTTTAGGCGCTGATGCTCTAATATCACAGTAAATGTTAGTGAAGCCGTTCGCTGCGCAAGAATAACTGCTAAGAAACTGAGATTCTCAAATCTTTTTTACTTCTGACGCCAGAACAGACAGAACTAGTTCAAGGATATAAATCCTGCAACAATATTTATAGAAAAGCAAGAAAACAGACAAAACAATTATTTTCTATGACCAGATTTTCCTTAGATTTTCACTGAGTCTCCTTTGGAGGGTGAGGGAATGTACCATTACTTCAGTCTTATGTGTATAACTCGTTTTATTGCATAATCACCGAGAACTAAAAAATAACAAATCATTGACAGATTTGTGGTGCTGCATGTAAATACCTGATAAATTCCCATCTTGACCTGCAGCACTTCAGTCACTTCATCAGCCAGCAGCTTTATCTGCACAATTTCCTTTGATTTTCCTTAACATAAAAGGAAATTTAGACACAGTATCTGAATATTCTTTCTGTGGATGTGTTGAAAGTGCAGCTGTTAACGACAAGATGAGTTTTAATTGTTTCTAATTTCTCCCTCTGTCTTGTTCTTTTAACCCGTAATTCCATGACCTCATTGTATTTCGCAAAGACTCCCTGCGGTACCAAAAACATTACTTTTCTTAAAAAAGAAATAAAAAAAATCTATTTAAACCAAAATAAACAGATATTTTCCACTCTTTGTCCCACAGTCCCAAGCCCTCGGTGGAGGAGATCCGGATGTGGTCTCAGTCGTTCGACAAGCTGATGAGGAACCCCGCAGGTCGGAACGTTTTCCGGGAGTTCCTGCGGACCGAGTACAGCGAGGAGAACATGTTGTTCTGGCTGGCCTGTGAAGACCTGAAACAAGAAATCAACAAGAGTGCCATAGAAGAAAAAGCTCGGTCCATCTATGAAGATTATATTTCTATATTATCGCCAAAAGAGGTAAAGTTTAGTGAAAAACTCCTGAAGGTTCAAAGAGTTTAAGAGTTGCTGTGTCACCAAACTGAACGGCAGTAATGGGAACTCCTGAAACGCTCGGCTGCTTCACACATCCAGGCTTTGATGTGCCAGATGTTCTGCACATGCTCTGTGCTGATTGACCCAGTGATTATTGGTTGTTAGCTGAAGAGACGTCCCGTCTGTTCAGGGGAGGCGTGGGAGGAGGGTGGCTTTCTTCACTTCAACACATTTGTACTGTGTGTGTGTGTGTGTGTGTGTGTGTGTGTGTGTGTGTGTGTGTGTGTGTGTGTGTGTGTGTGTGTGTGTGTGTGTGTGTGTGTGTGTGTTTGCATTTCTCAACTTGTAAGGCCCATTTTTCCAACAAACTATTTTTTGAGGACACATGAAGCCATATGGGGCCCAAAGCCTGGGTCCCATCAGAAGAAGTTGTGTTGGGGTCGAAGTTAGACTTTAGAAATAACTGAAAAATTAATGGAAGTCAATGCAATATAGACAGATATAGTGTGTGTGTGTGTGTGTGTGTGAGAGCCCGGGGTTCTCTCGTCAGGTTCTGTCCTCGGCTCGTCACAATGTGTTGACATGTCCGTGTGTACATGTATGCCACCGCGTGTTTGTACAGTGTGTTTACAGGAAGCTATAAATTGCTGCTCTCATCACCTTCAGGCACTAAAACCTTTTTATAGACGCACACACAGACGCACACACACACGCATACCAACACACATTAAAATAGAGACATGCAGCCATGCGAGTTTGGCACAGAAGATGCATGCCAGACTGTCTGTCTGCACATCTGACCTTGGTACGATGCCTATCTCTCTATTTGTGGGTTGTGTGTATTTGTGTGTGTGTGTGCGTGTATTTGTGTGTGTGTTAGAGGGACACATAGGCTTCCCTAAATAAGAGCAGAGGGAAAGCATAAGAGAAAGCTTGTCTTCCTGTAAATATCTGGTGCTGCCTAGAGGGCTTGTGTGTGTGTGTGTGTGTGTGTGTGTGGGGTGTGTGTGTGTGTGTGTGTGTGTGTGTGTCAGGGCTCCTCACTGTACTTCTGCCTCTATGAGAGCTGATTAATGATAAAACATTGAGTGAGTACAAAATGTCAGCCTATAGGGTCAACTGGATAAAAACAGGGACACGAAGAAGTTTTTGTTCCCTTACAAATTTTTTTATTGAGCTTCACAAAATTAAAAGTTAATATCAGGAATAGGAAGCGTAAATGCTGAATGCAGATTTTATGTAATTTATTCTAAACCAATCTGAGTTGCTTTAAATTCATCAGATTGGATGGTTTGCATGCATGAGCACTTTTGCATTTTGAGAGGTTTTAGCTTTATTCATGTTGGCAGACAGGTGCAACTTAAGTGACTTTTTGATTCTATGAGGCAGAAAAAAAAAGATTCTGGAAGCTGGAAAACATTTTTTTTTAACTTATTTTTGCACATTTAAAAAAGGAAGATTGGAGAAAGCTGGGTGTTTTTGAATCGCTGTTTTTATTATTCTGTGTTTCTGGATAATTTAATAAAATGACAGGAATACCAGTCTAACATCTGACCGTCAGTTGAATAAGAACAACACAGCTGTCTTTAGTTTTCTTCCAGTCTCTCGTTACAGTGGATCCCCACATAATCAAATTCAGTATCTAAAGTATTACTAGCAAAAAAATATATATACAAATAATTTTTTTTTTTAATTTGCAGTTTTTTTTAAAAAAAAATCTAAAACATTAAGAAAGCAGCTTTGGAAGCTGAAGCTCAGCTGCTTTGCCGGTTGTTGATTGGCCGGTTCTGGCAGAGCAGCCAATCCTGGAGCACCATTGATTTTCTTGCTGTTGATTGGCTGTGGCCCAAGAGTTGAGACGAAGACGGTAGATATCGGTTTCCACTGAACATGTTGAGGTATATTTGGTGTTTTATAAATCAAAACATTTTAAACGATTTAAAGTCGGTCTCAAGTAATCGTGGGTTTTAGCTAACGGTAAAATATGCAACATGTTGTGCATGCATACAGAACATGTCACACATTTAGTGGATTCGATCAGAGCAATATCAAACAATCATGTTTTCTCATCTTATTACTGTAGAACAGATGTTTTGTATTTTTTATTCGATCTTAAATGTCGTCTTTTTCTCCTGTTTTCCCTGAACCGAAGGTCAGTCTGGATGCCCGGGTTCGAGAGGTGATCAACAGGAAGATGCAGGACCCCACGTCTCACACGTTCGAAGACGCCCAGCTGCAGATCTACACGCTGATGCACAGGGACTCCTACCCACGATTCCTCTCCTCCAATATCTACAAGACCCTGGTTCTGGGCGGGTCCCGCACCTCCTCAGAGTCCTAGTCCTCCCTCCCGAAGCCCCTCGTCCGCCTCCATGCTGCCTCGTGTTCTTCGGACAGGAGCGTTTCACCTCCTCTGTCACACTCCTCTGTTCAAATCACGTATTCTTTGAATCACTGCCAAGACGTCCTTCTCTTTTCCACCATCAGCTTCAGGCCATTTTCAGGCTTTGAAAATTGAAATTAATTTGAATAAAACAAATGTTCTGCACATCCAAATGAAGGAAAGTAGAATCGGTTAACATTTATTGCCAGAAATATTCAAGTTCAATGATCCTCACTCATGTTTACAGGTCAAGCCCATCCATGAAGGCAGATTTAGTTTCTTCCCATTTCTGTTTTTCTTAATTTCTGCTCCACCTCAGCTGTAAACATCCGGAGAAGGACGCGTTCTGAGATATTTAAGTATTTATGAGTTAGGATCTACTGTTATGTGGAGATGTACTTGACTACTTTGTGAGAGTCTGATGCATTTCAAGAGGAAAACCGTTGGTCTGTGCCATGAACCTTTGGATTCGTCCTTCCTCACACACTCCAGCCGCCGTAACGAGCCAATCAGAGGACGACGCCCCAGACTTTCAACCTGCAGTCGCCTCTTCCTGACAAAGGACAGAAAGCCGAAAGGAAAAGACGGATGCTGAATCATTCCTCCGTTCTTTGTCGTTTTTCCTCCGTTCAACTGGAAAAACAGGGTGCTCACTCCACGTCCCTCTAAAACAAAAACCCACAAAGTTTCTGGATCAAGCGTTTCCCGCCTGTCATAAACAAACGGATGAAGGAAGGACGACGTTCCTTCCAACTACTGATTTACAAAAAGACGACGAGTCTATTTTTTAAGAGAAAACTATATGAAACAATTTTATTAAATATATATATATATTTTTTTTTCTTTTTATTTCTCCTACTGAATCCCTCACCTGAATATTATTTTTTGCAAGTGGAGGAGAGTTCCTCTGAGACTGTACTGATCTCCACCCAACACACACACACACACACACACACACACACACATCACTGCAATAAAACACTGGAGTCCAGACAACAGTCACACACTGATCATATTTGAGTCACTCTGCGTACAGGGATTGTTCAGAAATAAGTAAATTCAGTAAACGAATCCCAGTGAAGAAGAGAGAAAAAGATGTCTCCTCTGAGCGTTTCCTGTTTCCCTCTCAGGGACAGTCGGTCTCTTAACTCAGGTTTTCCTGCTGGAGTTGTGAGTTTGTCACCGTTAAAATAGAAGCAAAGGCAGCAGATGACCGCTTGACTCATATTTCTCACAAGACCAAAACCAACTTCCTGCACGGTTTTCAGGAACAGCAGAGTTTGAAGCTGGCAGCAAAACGCTCTGCAAAATGTTTGATCATATTTAGTTATGATTACTTTTGAAATAACCTTTTCTTGTCTTCTAGTTTTTTTATGAATCCTAACTTTACACATTAATATGAGCTTTTCAGCCCATCTAGTAAACATAAAAAAGAGGTGACCAAAGTGCAGCCTGAGGTCATATGTGGCCCCAATTATCATTAAATTAAGTTTGGCTGCTACTTGTGCAGGTGGCTGATGCAAACTGAGACTTTTTCTTTGAATTTGGGCAGAATTATTAGAAACATGTTAAAATCTTGTGATGGAAAATGTTTGAAATCTTGACATTCATCTTTTTACAAGCTTTTTGCATTCTATTTGACTTTATAGGAAAGTCAAAGTGACTTGGTTATGTAGACTTTGGTTCCCCAGAATCTGCTTTTAGCTGATTAAACTTCTCTAAATATGACAAAATTTGATCCAAAATTAAAATCCTTTTATTGAACCAGTGAAGCTCAAAAATGTACAAATTGGAAGTTTTGTATTTTTTGTAATTATTGTATGCTTAGGTTATTATTGAGCAGGAAAGTCATAAAATAATTTAGAAATTCTATATTTTTTTGACTCAAGTGATTCTGATGTGATTTTGGTCAATGTGACAAAACATTTGGCCACACCTGACATGCAGGCTAAATCTATCTGCAGCCTGATATCATGCCAGGTTAATGGTATATAAATATGTTTATTTACTGTTGCAGTGACGACTCAAACACAGAACAAATAATCTTACGAAAACAACTTGAAAAGTCTAATTTCTTTCCAAACTGGTCTCAAAATTCAATATGGCGGCCTCAAGAAATAACCTCTTCCTGTCTGAATTTAGTTGCATTTATATTAAAGAAAATTTTGTTTCTGTCAAGCAGATGCTAGGTTCAGTAGATTGTAGTTATTATGAGAGCAATTAGACATAGCTGAGAATAACTCCAACTGTTAGATGACTGGTTCTGTGTAGAAGAAGCATCAACTGGGACACACACCAGTTTGGCTAATGAGCTGCAGAAATCCACATCTTTTCTAGAAAAGTGGCCAGTTTATTGTGCAACCTTTGGTGGATAACATTACTGCAGCCTAAAGAACTCAGATGTGATCAATAACCTTCTGCAGATCTAATTAGCCAATAACAAACAAGGATGATTCAATGTTTTGCACTTTAAAAATCCCCCAAAAATCAAAACACACTTCAGAACAGTCCCAGTAAGCATAGTAATTCAAATATTTACACACCTTCACACACACACACACACACACACACACCAGGGTGGCCTACCTGGGCACTGCTGCTGCTGACCTCTGTAACCTCTCACCTTTGACCACGCCACTGTCTGATGCCCATTTGCACGCCTGCTGCTGATTGGCTGCAGGAGGCCGCAGGGCTGATCTGTGGTTGGTCAGTTCAGAAAGAGGGGTGGGAGAAAAAAATCCCAAGTGCAAAAAAAAAAAAACCTTCATGAAAAAGAGCTGATAAAAACATACAGAGATGGTATGCATAACCCCGGTGCTTCTTGGGAAATGTAGTGTGAGGAGAACAAATGTTTGTAGGTGCCTGTAGCGGCAGACAGACCATTTAAATATAAAAAAAAAAGAGCTATCTGAGTCTTTTACCAGGTTGGTCACTCAAAATGCATTTACCTTAGTATTGTTAATGTTATTTATTTTATATTTTGTTAAAACTGTGATTTTAATTGTACATATATAAACGGAAACCCTTGAGCATCCAGTGAGTAGCGGAGTCATTTGTTCTGCGTTGGTGTTTTTAATAAAACAGAAACATTTCAACCTGATTATTTAGAACAAACATAAAACTTTTAAATAAAGTTTGCAATACAAGTAGACGCGACTTCATTCTACAGTTTTACAGTTTCAAAGTCATAAAGTGGTTTGATAGAAAGTGACTCAAATCCTGAGCCTAACTTTAACTTTAAAAGAATATGACAACAGGATGCCATTATTTTAATAAAATTTAAATCAGTTTAAATGTAAAAAATTATGTTCAACTTATTTGCTTGAATGTGTTTTGTCTTACTGGCCCATGAGTGTTTTTGACTCAACAATTTTGTCCCACATGACAAAAAGTTTGGATTAAAGAGCAGCAGTTGATTTATTCTTTATTTATTTTATTTATTTATTCTTTTTCAGGTATTTTTGGTGATTTTGCTGTTGCCATGGTGGCGCTGTTGATAAAAATGTTGCTTTGCAGCAAAATGATCCAGGGTTTGCAGGGTCTCCGTCTGAATGTAAGCGCTCTCTCCTGGTACTCCTGTTTCCTCCAATGAACAAAACCCTTTTTAACGAACGCTAAAATTCCCAGCGTCCCCAAACGCAACCCTATTAAACCTGTGTTGACTGCATAAAAGATGGCTGCTTTCCAGAAAGCAACCATCTTAAATTCACTTTACCAGTTCTGACCAGATGAATTAGACCAGAAGCAAATCTTAAACTGGTCTCTGAGATTCCCAGCAGAGAAGAAACGCTGCAGTGCATTTCCTAAGGTGACACTTTATTGAAGTGAAAGTGAACATGAACTGAGCAGACTTAGCAGTGTTTATACTGCTAACATCGCACTCCTGAAGGAAACCAGCACATACTTTCACACAACCTATCAAACTGTCGTTTTGCAGCTTGTGTGCCTGTTTTCTTTCCCACAGTTCACTGTAACCTGAGGCGCTGTTGTTTGGGATTTCTCAAGTGTGTGTCACACATTCACAAATGTTCAAGCATCACGCATGCATGTATGGAGTAGCAGCAAAACGGCTGGATAAGACATCAAAAAAGCAAAAGGCAGATTTTGTTTTTCTTCCACAAGTGGTAAAAACTTTGCAGGTGATATCTTAGGAATAAAAACCAAAGCTTTAATTTCTCCTCATGCAAACTGAACAGATCATGTGAGTTCATCAGGAGCGCAGATTTAAAGGGACGGTGTTTTTTAAAACCAACTTTTTACACCATGTTGTAATATGATTCCCTCATGTTTTCATGCTTGTTTGACAAATCCTTTAATCGCCGATGGCAACCATTTGGGGTGCCTAAAAGCTAGTTTAGGCACCCAAATGCCTGAACTAGCTGTGATGACGTGCTGGAAAGAGCAGGAGGTTCTTAAAGAGACAGATGTCAGCACAACCTGTAGGCTGATAGTGATGTCAAAACGATCTTATCTGCCTGTGCAAAGGTGTGAAAAACTGCCACCATCTCCATTTGTTCCCCCATGAAACAGACCCGCACTATTTAGTCAACTCCCTTTTGTCCATTTAGCAACTATGTTACTATAAATCGTTTTGGGACAGAATCGGAATCAGCAGGTCGGGCGTGAAGAGGCAGAGTGGAGAGGATGGAGAAAAAAGTAACAGCTGGTGATTTTTGACAGAAAAATGGCTGAAAAGGAAAAGTGGAAACGTAAAGATTCTGATTGGACAGGATAAGAAATGATGTCTGATCTATTCCGTCATTTCATGATGAGTGGCTGTAAGGCTTTTCTGAACTGCTCTGTTTAGAAAAAAATATCACAATTACCTTCACTGAGATATTTATCTGCCACTTTATGAAGATTAACTTTATAAACAGTTAATAAGCTGTTATTATAACCTCTTAAGCAGGACTTTTTGTTATGTGGACCAAAAGCTTCAGCTCAAAAGTACAGAGTAAAATATATTTCAAAAACTACTTTTCTTTTACCTGCTCAACAATTAAACATGAACCATTTCACGTAAAAACTAAAGTGGCCGACTGATTTGTAGGAACGGGATCACAGATTCAAAACTTCAAATGGGTTTTCTGCTAAATTAGTGGAATCCAGTTTGCTTCTTATTTTGGGAGAGAACTGGCAAAATGTTTGATTTGATTAATACCTGATAAAATGTTCCACCCTAGAACTTTAATCAGTAGTAATGAGGCAGCATTTATGCTAAATAACTGTAATAAGCAAAGACCAAGCTGAAGCTGTTTGGGGTGATGCCATGGAAACGTTTTCCAGCATTTGTTTTCCGTACCTGCTGAACCCTGGGAAGGGTCAGCAGAGGCGGATGGGAAAACGTATTAGCAGTTATTACCAGAAACAAGGATTAGCATCCTTCAGCTGCGACTCGACTTCTGACATGGTTGGAAAAGTCACCTTCATGAGTGAGTTTCTTCATTCCTTTAACCGTTGCTGTGGGTCGGTTTGTTGTCCACTGAAAGCCTTCGGCCGCGTTTCCATCCAGGCAGAAGATGGCGAGCAGAGCGTGGAACATCAGAGCCTGGAAGTGTCTCATCGCATCCCTCCGCCTCCTCCTCCAATGCTCATGTATGGGAAGAGCTCAGCGCTGTTTCCACAACAAACACTGCAGGAGCTTTCTGCGCGCGGCTTTCTCACCACTTCTCATCTCCTCTGTCAACACGCTCGCCACCATCGCCGAGAGGAACAGGCTTTCTCCTGATTTACCTCAACTGTCACAGGAATATTTTCTGTTTTACAGTCACAGTCAGGATCCTCTGAAGGACCGATAATATCCTGACACCTGCATGGAGACGGCGCTTGCAGCCATTTTTATTTTTTTTTTAATTCAAGCAGTTTTTTGAATTTTAATCCTTTGTCTTTAACTTAAATATATTATTATCCACCACATTTACCACACATTGGCAATCTGTTTAAAATGTCTGAAAAGTTTTCATGTCTGAACAGAAGTAGAAATGCAACGATACAAAAATCTGGGCCGATACTGATATCTGATATTAGTATTGCTCAGAAGGTTAACAGTGCATATATTTTCCTGCTGTTTTGACTAGAGCTGCAACTAACAAATATTTTAGTAACTAATTATTCTGACATCTAATTGGACAAAAAAGCCCACGAAGTTTTGAATATTTGTTATTTAAATTAAGTATTTCACACTAGAAATTCATAAAAAAAAAAAAGAAAAATTTTTAAAGTCATAAAACACTTTATGTCCTAAAATGAAGAGTCAATTTTACTCTAGTCAATGCCTGATCATTTGCAGCAAAAGATGCATCTGCAAAAAAAAAAAAAAAAAAAACCTACAAAGAATTTGGATTAACCAAAATTAAGGCAAAAGTTCTTGATAGGATATTTCTTTTAATAATTTGAACCAGGTGAAGAAAACGATACCACTTTAGTTCTGGGTAGAACATGTTTACAAACAAGGTATTTTTTTTTATCTTGAGTGCAAAATTTACATACATTTGTACAGTTTTGGTTTAATTATTGCTGTGCCTCATGTTCTTTAATCACATGGCCTCATTGGAGTTTGACTCCAGTTTATGACTTGATCAATAAATTAGTTGACAATTATTTCAACAATCGATTCATCCGATGAATTGGGAAGGAACAGGATTCCACCGGTTAAAAGGTCCAACAGTTCAGTGAATTTTACTCTTTCAGTAAAAAGCAAACAAATAAAAACATAGATCAGGGGCTGGATGTTAATCCAAGAGCAACTTTAATATAAGTGTGAGAAGAAAAATACGTGGCAGGAAAACAAGGCAAAGAAAGGCATCATCATCATCATCATCATCATCACCACCACTTTCACCAGGCCAAACTAAATGTGCTTTAAGCTCCATACAAAACTAAACAAACAGAAACTTCTCCAGATTTTTATCTTAGTATATTACAACTGTTAGTCGTATATTTATAAAAAAGAAACTACAAAATAAAAAATATTTTGCAAATTCAAATTTAATTATTTACTGACTTTGCTTCTTTACTCAATAATATACACAACCACACACTCACACTCACACACACACACACTCGTGCGCACGCGCGCGCGCACATACACACACAGACGTCTTCAACAGAACTGTGAAGAGAAAGAGAAAACGGGATGGTTAGAGTTCACCTGTCGGGGTTACAGGTACATAATGTTCAGCTTGCAGCGTCAGCGGCGAGTTGGTGCAGCTAAAGTTTATTCAAAGTGCAATAAAAGTAGAGACATCGGTTCTAAAATGACGGCCAACCAGCTCCCATTTCACTCACTTTGGAAATTCCTCAAAATTTACAACTTTTGGAACTTAAATTACCGAAGTCTGCTAAGACAGTCAGAAAACACTTAATTAATATATATTTATGTTCTTCTAATAGAAAATGTTGATTTTCCAAGAACATTCAGGTATAACTAGAATAAGGCAGAAAACCGGCAGGTTAGGAGTGATTATCTCTGATTTAATACGCTGAACTAATTAAAACATTTTCACTCAGAAATCGCAGTTTTGTGAAGTTCTGAGACTCAGAAGTGAAACCCAACCTTTGCAATCTCAACCTCTTAAGAGCTGCACCGACAAAATAAAGTGTCCAACTATAACATTAGCATCCAGTTGGCAGGAGCGTTATTTCAATTCCTATAAATCTGCTTTCTGATCATTTCTATCGGAGGCTCAGTGAGTGAAATCAGTCAGCTCACCTCGACCCACAGCCAGCAGCTAAATAAGGGAGGGATGAAGGACTGGAAAAGAAAGGAAGGACTAATATGGAGGGGAAAGGTGGAGAGACTGAGGGGGAGGGTGAAAGGGAAGTGAAGAGGGAAAAAAAAGGGGGGGGGGGGGCGGGGGGGGAACAATGGAAAAAGTCTGGGGGAAAAAGACAAGAACAGAGGACATGAAGAGAAAGATGAAAGAGAGAAACATGAAGGTGAGTGAAGAGGAAGAAATGTGAGCTCAGTCTCTGCTGCCACCTTGTGGTAAAACATCAAACTGCCCTCAGAGGATGCTGGAGCGACTCGCAAGAGAAAACCCGACGTCTCCTCACCTTCCATCGGTTGCCGCAGCCGTTACACAGAACGAAGGTGGTCATGGGTTCGTCGGCGCTGCGGGTCTGGACCTGGAAACAAACCGGACCACAGGATGAAAGCAGAACGCAGCCTGGGCTTCCTCCAGGGCGGGCGCTGGTTCAGTACCTGCGTGTACGTGCAGTTCTTGCTGTGACACTTGCTGCAGATGAACATGTCCGTCTCGGTTCCGCCGACCTTGGACAACTGGTGTTCTCTGATGGACTCTTTGGTCAGAGCCTCTCTGATCTGCTTCAGCTCTGCGCTCGCCATCTCCTGGAATCACACCCACAACAACAGCTGTCTCCCACGGTTACCAGCTGACGCTGAACTCATCAGCGCCTGTCGGACTCACCTCAGCCGTCATGGAGGCGATGCGTTCAGGTGCGATGCTCCCACACAGGACGTTGCGTCTCAGCTCCGGGTTCTTCTGGTCCTTCAGGTTGGAGATGCGGCTCCGCAGCCGCGTCTTGTACTTCATGTCTGTGGATTTGAACTCCTGAAATATCCGTGAAGACGTTAACTGTCAAGGACTAAAACAAGGAATGGAGACGATGTCTGCAGCGTTTAAACTTTTTGTGTCCAGAATGTGTGGGCTCTGCTGAGATGTTAGGTCTGGGTTTGTACAACTCCTGAATGGAAGCAGGAAGCTCATCCCCTCCAGATATAATCGATGATTTAAAGTTCATTACTCCACAATTAGAAAGTCGCAGCATGTGGATCTCATTTAAAAGATTTTACAGAAAACCAGGAGTCGCTCTACTGATTAACTCTCCACTTGTGCCCCCTGGTGGTCGTTCCAGACATTCCAGCTCCTTGCAAACTGAATAATTCACCCAAAACAGTGATTAAAAACAGTCAAAATAAAAAAAAAAAAACACAGTGAATGTGGCTTAAAAAATTTAAGATTCAAAATGTGGCCTAATCAAAGTCCTGATTAATAAAAACTATCTTTTATCATATTTTGGGTCAGATTTATAACGTTCAGCTGAGTCAGAACTGCACCATCCTGCATGTCTCTCATTTCAACGCTCATGTTTAATTAGAAAATAACTGAATAAAAAGGAAAAACTTCAAGGTTTTGATTCTATAATGTCAATTAAAAGTGAAGGATATGTTCCTCAATTTGTGCTGCCAGATGTTCACAGTCAACTCCAGAGGCCTTGAAGTCATCTGAAACACACAACATCGTTTTATTATTACTTCATCAGAGACCAACAAAAACAAAACCAATTAACCTATTTAGGAAGAGAGCAGGTGAACAAGAAACTAAGCAAGGTAGTAACTAACTGAGGGATTAGAGTCGAAGTTTAACGCAGATTAAAGATGTTCTCACCTCCAGTCTGCAGAGCCGCCACCAGCAGCTCTCGACTCTTGGTCCGCACGTTGTCCGTAGTAACGGGGGCGCGGGGGAACGAGGCGAACTGGTGTGGGGCGGTCGGCGTGGTCGGGGTCTCCACTGACTTCTCACTGCTATGAGATGATGAGACAAAACATCAGAGACAACTGTAAGAATTAATCTTTAGTTTAGTTTCATCGCCACAGACAGTAACTATGAATAACTGCAACATGCTGGTCAGAACCTCTTCTCCATGGAGCCAGAGGACGATGACCTCACAAGAGAGCCGTCTTTCTTCTTCTCATCAGGCTTCCCTTCTGCTCCATCTGCAGACAGAAAACACACACACACACACACACACACACACACACACACACAAACACACACACACACACACACACACCACACACATGAACACCAGGATAACATTTCTTCAAGTGAATTTCAGACTCAAATCCAAAATGTTTTGCTATTCGGATCAGGAAAATAAAACAATTGAGTCTGAGAAATGATCCATTGAACACGAACTTGGAGGGAAAACTAAGCGATGGATCACCATTCATGTGTGAACTAGTTAGTTACTGACTAGTTACTGAATGGTCCACAGAGAGGCGGCGCTCACCCACGAGTTTCTTCCAGGACTTGATGAGGGTTTTGGCCAGAGTCTGAACTTCCTCATCTGAACTCTGTTTCCTCACCGCGTTCACCGACATCCCGACTCTGGTTGACTGAATTCAGATGTTCAAGAGAATCAAAAAATGATCAAAAAAACCAACAAAATCAGCCTTTCCTTTTGTGACAGAAGACATCAGAGAATATATGCTATTTTATGAGAATTTCAGGTCAGCAGTCATGTTGCTACATTTTGCAAAAAATAGTCTGCAAGTAGAGAAGATGCTACAAAAAAAAAACTACTAACTTGCCCTGGTTTGTCTGTTGACCATGAGAGCAGACAGGAAGATGGTAAAAGAAGCTCTAAACATCCTGAAATACCATCCTGGGACCTGCAGCCTGCTAGTGATGAAAGTGCATCAGGAAGACGCAGAATGAGGAGCAAACCACGAAGGTCAGACTGACCTGCAGAGTTTCCAGAGACATCTTCATGTTCTTCAGTTCCCTCAGTAAATCGAGAGCGCCGTCCTTCAAAGACAGAAAGCTTTAGGTTCAGATCTTACCCTCTAAATGACCCCAACTTACCAGCCTGAATAACCAGCTTTCTATCCAGATACAGGACATATTTATACCAAATAATTGAACATTATTTCTACTGTTATGGCTCTATGCAGTTTTAGGTAATATTGGATTCTGATTACAGTAGTTTTTGAAAAGGCCCCATGAGAGCAGATGATGTAAAACACAAGCTGTTTTCTTCTGTGTCTGAGCCAAATGAATGGAGACAGTTTGAATGCACCTTAACCTTAGATCAGTAGCATTAGCTTTAAGCAACTAATAGGGCCAAACATGTTTCAGCACGTGGACATTAATTTCATCATTTTAATTTAGTAGTTTGTGGATTTTTTTTTTTAATGTCATGACACTTTAAGCAACATTATCAATGCAGTGATGCAATAACCACACAAGTTGATCCATTAATTCAGTGCAAGAAAAATCAAACCGTAAACCAACTGAAGTGATGACGTAACTAATTCCAGGTGCGCGTGTTTATTTAAATGACAACTTTCTGACCAATGGCTGCCGAGACTCAGAACTAACAAACCACTTTAAAAAAGGCAGAAAACTGGGCTTCGTCTCAACAGAAACTTTGACATTTTGTCGTCGGACCGGGTCGGCGCCAGCAGCCGCTGTCCCGGTTTCCAGAATCTTCCCTCCCGCTCCGGGTGAAGGTGGACTCATCACCGGATGGCTGCGCTCATTCCGCGGATGCAGCAACTGCTTTGTGCTCTTACCGTGTTTTTCTTGACCATTTTTCCACTTTTTGGCGATGGCTCGACCTCCTGGGTTTTGGCCATTTTTTTTTTTTTTTTGGTTTGGCGGCTCTTTAGTTCAGCTGCTCTGCTGCGGCGAAAAACTCCATGTAAGAAGAGGGGAAAATCCTCTCTCTCTTTTTCTGCCCTTCTTTCCACGCAGCCTGTCGGGTTCCTCTCTCTCTCTCCCTCTCTCTCTCTCTCTCTCCCGTTTGTTGTGATGTGACACCGAGGGACGATGGGAAATGGAGTTTTTACGGGAGACCAAAACCCAAAGATAACAGTGGAAATAAATAAAATAGTATTTCCATAAAGCTTCTCTGTGGGAAACCAGTTTCAACATATGTGGCTTTTTATTAAAATATATGGAAGTAAAACTCATCTGGCAAATATTGCCTCCACACTTTTTCCCTCTTATGTTAGAATAAAAACATTTACACATTTTTAGGAGGGGCAAAAACAAATCAAATTATAGTGATAAAATGTAAAAAGTGTGGAAGTCATTGTATATAAAATAAATATTATTTGGTAGTAAAGGTACTAAAATATTTTAAAATATAACATTGTATTTTCTATATAATGAAAAATATTAAATTAGTCTAGTCCTAATAATGTAGTAGAAATATTTGTAAACAATGTATTAAATGAAAGGTACAATATGGAAAGAGTTGGCAACAGTAGAAAACTAGTATTATATTCACTGTTATACAAAAAAAGAGCACTGTTTTAAAGTCCTATGCAGAAAAAAATATAATGAAAAATATGTGAAAATTATGGAAACGTGATGCATTTTCTGTAATAAATACGTGCACAAATTTAAAATCATTTTAGGCTTATTTTATGAGATGTTTAGGGAATATTCATAACTTTCCCTCCACCTCTATCATGCTTCGAAATCAGCAGAGACTCTGCTGAACATTGTTGCTGTTTCCTCACATCGTCCCTCATCATAAAACCTCTGTACCGGAGGAGGAGCGTCTGCCAGTTTCACAGCCACAAATCAAAGCAACAGACTTGACTTGGTTTCATTGTCGCCTACTGAACAGAACTGATCATCTCTGCAAGTCCTGGGCTCTCTGAGGGATTTAAGCAACGCTGCAGACTGAGCTATGTTTGAAAAATAATATATGAGCTTCAAAAAAGAGGAAAAACATCATTGGAGCTTTTGAGTTTACACTAGATTGCACACATAATTCTAAGAAAATTCAGTAAATTTACTGCTCATATAAAATAAAGTGAAAATTTGCTTCAATCAAGCAGAAATACTTTGATGTATGACTTTATAGTCCACAGATTTTTAAATCAACAGATGCTCTTACGTGTTTATTTTCTACATTTTCCTCTCCTAACAGAATCTATTCATTATAAATATGACAGCATTCATTTTAGTAAAATACTAATACATTTATTCTGAAATTGTGTGAAGTCTAAAATAGAAAACAATATGAGTAACATTTCATTAAATCTGGAGCATGCTGTTATTTCTAAGGTTTTTGGACATGTGTGTTTCTCACAACTTCCACTAGATGTCAGTATTAAGTTATTTTATTTTCTAATGCTTTTTCCTCTCATGTTCTTCATTCCACAAAATGTCAAATTGAACAATTTCAAAAGAAATTATATTATGAAAATGAGCTACAAGAAAATGTTTCTAACTAAGTGGGCAATAAAGCATCACGACAGATTTTTATCTTCAATTGCAGTTTTTTAAAAACATGTTTAAGTCATGCAGAGGGTTTGGCTCTCGATTTTACTTCACCACTTTTTAAAATCCATATTGATTTGTTTGTACGATTAAACAGAATATCGACACGTTAACTGGGTTAAAAGTGAATCTCATTGTGGGACACAAGTTAAAACAAAGAAAAATAGCAGAGATGCTGATTTCAGTGAGAAGCAGAAATGGATGGAAATCGTTCATATTCCTACATGCTCCATGTAATCTAAACCACGCACAGCGCCGCCTGCTTGTAACTTTCCCTCTGTCCTCATCCAGCCTCTCCTCTGGATGGTGAGTGAATAAAGTTTCTGCCCGACTGTCAGATTCTTTGTTTGCGCCAGAAAACTTTTCACTTCTCCTCATATTCTATCCTCTCTGCTGTTCATAATTTCACTTCTTTGTGTTCATATCTTTCATTCCCAATTTCATTGTTTTATTACTCAGTTTTCCTGAAATCCTTTCTGTCGACTCTCATTTTCATTTGTTTTCATTCTTGTTGTCTTTGCAGCACAGAATCTGATCCTCCTCTTCGTCTCATCCTTCCTTCAGTTTTGTTCTTTTTCCTCTGTGATTGCATTTCACTCATTTTTTTACACATTTTTATGCATCTGTACAGCTGTTTTTCAGTGGGAACAGCAGCGTTTGCTGCTATATTTAGCAACTTTTCTGACATCATCAGGAATCATCAGTTTAAAGATCGGTGCCGGTCCTTCCACCTGCAGCAGATTTGCTTTAAAAAGGTGCAGAACCAATAGATTTATTTTGACCTGCAGTTGCCGTCTTTTTAAGCACATCTTCTGGGGTAGTTATGTTTTTATTTTTGTTTATTTAACCTTTATGTAACCAGGTAAGTTTACTGGGAACAAATCCTCACCTTCAATGACATTAAAATGTTATACAACCGAATATGATTCAGCAGAACAAAAATAAAACTGTATTCATGCTGACCAAACGTGCAACAAACACGTGATAAGTTAGTAGTTTTAAAAGCAGGCACATTAATCATGTGCTGTGGTTTTTATTGAAGTTAAGCTTTCGTGTTTTTTGCAAGTTGTGCCAATAAGTTAATTTTTGGCAAAAGGATTTTTAGGACGATCATAGTGATTAATTTATTAGAATGTAAAGTGCAAGTTTTATTGGAAATAATGAAGAGTGAAAGTATGGAGGGGATTTCCCTTTCATAATTAGAGCATTTTATGCCATTAATGTATGATTGGTACATAGCATGCAGTATCATTTTATTGCATTTGCTGTGTTTATTTTTGGTGAATCTTTTTGTTTTAAGAAGAATGCCAATGAGGCCGCGCACAAATACAGTCTTCATTTCTAGATCCATATTTATGCACTGATGCGTAGAAACTGGTCGATTCTCTCCTGAAACTGTTACCTTTAGGAAATGCACCTGAAGCTTCAGACAATCTGGCATCAGCCGAAGTGACTTCGCCGCAGAACGGGTTGTGATTTCAGCGAGTGATGCAGCGGCTGCCGGACTCATTTACCAACAATGAGGAAGAATTACCGCCTCAACACAATAGTTGGCCGGATTTTTGAAGGAAATAAGAATGGCTCCATCCATCCAACAGAGAGGGCTCTTCCTGTCTCCCATCATAACTTGCAGTTGCTCTATAGATCCAGTTTGGGCAGAAAGGACACTTCCTGGTGGCGTGTGAAGGTCAAAATGAAAAGCTGGAGATGAAGGAAAGTGGGCACTTCCTGCTCCAGATGAGGCCCTGTGGATCCAGTTGAAGCAGAGAAGGACTTCCTGGCGTCAGAGGTTACCTGAATGAGTCCATGCATCAAGAGAAGAGAGGCCGCATTGATCTCATCCACAGAATAAATGCTTCTCCGGAAGTTACACACAAAGCATAGAGCAAACGCCACTGCAGCCAGGATCTGGGGTACCAGGAATATTCCACACGGAGACCAAAGTGACTAATGTAGGTAGATACATTGGTCCTATCTGCAAAGATCAGTTTGTATTTAGCAGAAAATGTTTCAGCAACGACATAATAATGTTTTTAATAATGCCTAGAACTTTCTTCCAACTTCAAGATCTTTTCGGATGAGCGATGGCCTACGCAAAGTTCTGTGAACATGATGAATGGAGATGGAGGCATTTTCCCAGACAGACAAACTCTTGTGTATGCTCCTCATGTTTTTATTAATAACCTCCATCTGTCTTCCACATGCAGGATTCCTCATGCTGATCTTTAACGTGTTCACTCCTTTTGAGTCTGTAAATATGAGCTTCTATACACCCAGAGTCGCCTGCAAATATAAAAAGTGAAAAACTGTGGATGATTTGTGTTTCTGTGGGGATTTCATGTTTGGTTTTGCAGCTGCTGGTGATGTAATGTTTTCGTTCTGATCGCCTTTTCCATTGTATGTTTTAAATGTTACATTTTTACCCAGGAATCACTGTGAGGTTGTTTTTTTTATCCTTTTAGATAACTAGTTTTTTTCACATTCTGGTGTTGGAACAATTAACCAAAGTTTCATTTGTTTTTCAGATGGAAATTCAATATTTACAATTCATCAGCTGTTTGATAATCTCAGCAATAAATCACCTCAAAATTTTATAAATAAATATGAAAACATTCATGGTTTTAAGTTGACATTCATTTTTTGCCTTAAAATAATCCAAATGAATGCATCCATTTTATCCACAGTAGTCGGTCTCTATCCATTACCTTTGCCAGGAGCAAATAAAACACGTTTCTCTTAAAACAATCAAAAGGAATGAAAGAAAAAATGCATCTTGATGGATTGCTGGTATACAAAAAATTAACCTCAGACTTTTTTTTTCTTACTTCATAATAATGATCTGAACAAACCAGCTCCATCTCTTTGGTAGGAAAATGTGTTTCCAACTGTTAAGCCCCAGAGAATAAAGCAATATTTCAAAACCGTTTGTGCGGCTTTGGACAATAACATCATTGTGCTACAGGAGTTTAGCTTTATTAGCTGTGTATTTTTACAGATGAAAGAAGAGGAAGAGGAAACACTAATCTGCAGGATGAAAGCTCTCTGACACCGGACTTATACGCATGACAGTTTGCCATATTGCTAAATATTTTAGTTTGGGTTCAATTTATAAAAATAATACAGAGGTGCCAGTAATCCTAATTGATCAAAGGGTTTTCTGCACTGTTTAAGTTAGCATGCAGCAGTATCCATGTAAACAGGGAGTTTATAAAGGTTGTCTGACTGTTTTCTTCCTGTATTTCTACATTAAAATGAGCAGCTTAACTTCCCAGCTGTACAATCATCTCATCATTACAGGAGAAGCAGAGAAACGGTCCGTCTGAAATGACTCTATCCATCTAATTAGCAGCCTGTTAATAACACGTCATAAAACAGGCAGATGTTCCTACAAAGAATTGTCTGGGCGCGTTAGCAATATTAGCTCCAAAGAAAAGCGCGCCGCCATCATCATCGCGTCGCATCAAAATGACATCCACACTGTAAAACACATTGTTAAAATTAGAGCCAGCTGCCAGATGATTCTGAATCTGTGGGAACTTAGTGAAGTTTCCCAGTTGATTCTGTTCATGTTGGAATAAGTGATCCAGGGATTACCACAATAAGAGCACAGTTTGTTTGTCAAGTATGTCTGCTTTGATGCTTTGCTGCATCTGATTCTTTTTTTTTCGGTGGGGGATTCTTGCATTTTTTAGGATCTGTTATGAGTAACGATACTCGCCGTAGATTTGTTTGCATGTGGGAGCAGCTGTTTAAGATTTTCACAACCAAACTAAGGCTTGGAGTGATGGACTCAGATTGCACAGCATGGGTTGCAGACGTGAGACGGAGATAAAGCAGGGACAAATGCATAGAAGGAGCAGGAGGTTTTAATTATGTCATAATTATCGGCTTGACAATGTAGAAATATTGATAAACTTTTCTAAAGCACCTTATACTGTTTGACTTTCTTAGCACTTCCAAATCAGCATCTGATAATGAAAGATTGTTGTCAGAAAAGGCCAGACTTTGTGAACTAGCAGCAGAAATGAAAAGACGTTTGTGGATTTTTGGAATAATTTGAGATTCTCAAAATCCAGGATCTTATCTTAGACTCAGCAGGTGAACGCTGCCGCTCCAAAGCACCCTGCGCAACAAATGCTGACTCTCTTGATACTGGATTTATTTTGGTCCAGTGTCACTAAATGAACTAGTTAAAATATAAAGAGCTTCAGATTATTGCTTACATAAAATTAATTTGTTGCATACGTTTTGTTTGTCTTGCTAATATTTCTGCTATTGTTTTTGTTTTCTTGTGATATCCAACATCCAGTTTGTCTCATTTGTCAAATCATTTCTCGGAATGAATAAAAGCAGAGTTTTCCTGAGTGTGTGTGTGTGTATGTGTGTGTGTGTGTGTGTGTGTGTGTGTGTGTGTGTGTGTGTGTGTGTGTGTGTATAAGATTTCCTCTTGGCCTGATCACAGCAGGCCTGAGTCCGCTGGTCTACTGCTGGGTAGTGGGTGTGTGTTAGTTCCGACTGAGTGCTTCTGGGTTTTATGAGGGTTTTAGGGATGCGTGTGTGTGTGTGTGTGTGTGTGTGTGTGTGTGTGTGTGTGTGTGTGTGTGTGTGTGTGTGGTGTGTGGTGTGTGTGGGAAGGCACTGGCAGCCCTACTCCCACACACTTCCCTTCCACACGCCCCTGCCTCTCACTCATACTCTGTCCACACACATTCTCATGATACACAGATTTTCCTTTTCTCTGGCATTAATTTTAGGTTTATTGTTGTTTTGAATAATCTTTTAATTTTGGTTCATCTTCCTGGATAAATAAAATGGATGTTCTCACAAAATTAAATTTGAACTTTGGGCCAGAAAAAGCAGCTCAAGTTACAGATATAATACTTTCTGCAGGATGGGCCAAACTTCAGAACAGGTTTTATTTTATTCATTTTACTTTTGCAGACCATATTTAAAATGAGAGGTTTGAAAGTGACACTGCCTGTTCACCATCATCTGAGTGACACACACACACACACACACACACACACACACACACACACACACACACCTTATGTTATTACCAAGGTGTGTGTGTGTGTGTTTCTGACTGAGTCATTTTGCTCCTCAGGGATTGAAGACAGAAGAATAGCAGCAACTCTTTCAGTGGTGTGAAAACGGGAACGTTTTCGTTCCCTGCTTTGTCTTCCTGTCCTTGTGTCCCCCACATGTCCCCCAGTTTCCTCTCATTGAGTCTTGTGGGGGTTTTGAAGCATCTGTGCATCATCTCATTACTTTCTTTGGTTTGTTTTGTTTTTCTGAAGCATGTCACACCAACCTGAGTTAATGAGCATTCAAAGACAAACTGCAAAATGCAACAAGTGGATTACTGAAATGGGAAACTTGGATTAAAAAGTTTGTCTCAATTTTCTTTAAGTCACTAAAAATAAAGCCAAGTGTTAGTAATTTTGTGGACGCTGCACATCCACAAAAGTTATTGATCTTTAGCTGTTCCAGGCTTTTTAGCCGTTAGCTACAGTTGCTAAAATGAAAAACTCGCTCACCTGGCAGAGTTTTTCTAAAACGTCTTGGTAGTTTGAGGTTCTGAGGTCCGAACTGCTAGTCCAGCAGTCATCCATCTTTCATACTTTCTACCTTTTGACGTTTAATATTAAGGACATGTGAACAC